>VZTM01031178.1:7694-20022 GCA_013400555.1 Jacana jacana
AAAACACCCCCCAAAAAAACCCCCCACCAAAAACCCAAAGCAGTTTAAAATTCCCTGAGCCTTTGAAACGATGGGTAGGTAGTTGGCACATTTGTCTTCTTTGCCACCTTTTCATGTTGATTTTATTAGTAGTATTATTTAAATATATATTTATATATATATATATNCTCAGTTTTTATTCTTGATTTTCTGCTTGGCCGGGATATAAGGCAGCACCGTCTGGGTGCTTTTATCGGCCACGGTTTGCGTGCTGCTGTTCCTCGTCAGCCGCCGTGCCGGGGCTCCACCGCCACCAGCGGGTGGAGGCTTCGAGGGTGGCCCCGACAGCACCTTGCGGCCAGGCTCCTCGGGGCCATCGTCCCCCGGGGACGCCGTGCTGTCACCGTCCCGGTCGTCGTCACAACACAGAGCGTGGTAAAGCACCTTGTCGCTGAAGCGGACCCGTTCCCGAGTGCCGGCCGGTCGGTGATGCGGGATCTTCTGGCCGGCTGTTGTGCCAAAGGCTTCCTCGCTGGATGAATCTGGGGTCCCACCACCCCGGGGACCGTTGGTGATGGGGATCCCCCCGTTCATTAGCCGGTAGTCAGGCTGGCGAGCCAGCGGGGGCTGCGGCTGGGGCCGGGAGGGCTCAGGACCATCGCCCGGGTCAGAGGGGGTGGAAGCATCCAGGAAGGAGCAGAATTCCCAGCTGTCGGAGAGGATGTCAGAGGCGGCGAAATCGAGAGGTCCCAGCTCGAAGGCGCCCCCGCCCTTCTCGCTGCTGGAGGTGCTGCTGGCTGTCACCGTCGTCCAGTCGTCCGGCTCCAGCTCAAACTCGAAGTCGGACGTCAGCCGGTCTATCTGGCTCACCACCTGCGGACAGACAGACAGACGGATGGATGGGCAGAGAGGAGGTGCTGGATGGGACCCTCATCAATATTTTGCTCCTCAATAACACTACACCTCTAGTTCTCTGCCGTTTTCCCTGGCACCACTGGTGTTATGAGTTGGGAGACCTCTGCCCAAGTGGAGCTGCTCCAGAAGCCCCTTGATAGGGACCAAAGCCCACCTGGTGGCACAGCACCCAAGCAGGGGTGACGCCTTGAGTGCCTCTGGGTGCTCGGTGTGGCAGGAAGGGCCCTTCTAAAGCATGGTTCTTGGGTCTCCCATGTCCCCTGGGACCATGACTGTCACCCCAAATCCCCATGCACATGGTGTCTCTTGGTTCCTCACACTTGACCATGGACGGCCACCAATGACTGCCACCTCCTCCCTCTGGAAAAGGCAGCTCCGTGGGTGGGGAAACTGAGGCAGAAGGTGGAAAATGTCCCAAGGTCGTGGGACAAAATACACAGGAAGGTAGGGGGCTGTGGGAACAGCGCTGTCATGCCCTGTGCTGGTTGGCATNTGGATGAATCTGGGGTCCCACCACCCCGGGGACCGTTGGTGATGGGGATCCCCCCGTTCATTAGCCGGTAGTCAGGCTGGCGAGCCAGCGGGGGCTGCGGCTGGGGCCGGGAGGGCTCAGGACCATCGCCCGGGTCAGATGGGGAGGAAGCATCCAGGAAGGAGCAGAATTCCCAGCTGTCGGAGAGGATGTCAGAGGCGGCGAAATCGAGAGGTCCCAGCTCGAAGGCGCCCCCGCCCTTCTCGCTGCTGGAGGTGCTGCTGGCTGTCACCGTCGTCCAGTCGTCCGGCTCCAGCTCAAACTCGAAGTCGGACGTCAGCCGGTCTATCTGGCTCACCACCTGCGGACAGACAGACAGATGGATGGGCAGAGAGGAGGTGCTGGATGGGACCCTCCCGGTTTTGCTCCTCAATAACACCACACCTCTAGTTCTCTGCCGTTTTCCCTGGCACCACTGGTGTTATGAGTTGGGAGACCTCTGCCCAAGTGGAGCTGCTCCAGAAGCCCCTTGATAGGGACCAAAGCCCACCTGGTGGCACAGCACCCAAGCAGGGGTGACGCCTTGAGTGCCTCTGGGTGCTCGGTGTGGCAGGAAGGGCCCTTCTAAAGCATGGTTCTTGGGTCTCCCATGTCCCCTGGGACCATGACTGTCACCCCAAATCCCCATGCGCATGGTGTCCCTTGGTTCCTCACACTTGACCATGGACGGCCACCAATGACTGCCACCTCCTCCCTCTGGAAAAGGCAGCTCCGTGGGTGGGGAAACTGAGGCAGAAGGTGGAAAATGTCCCAAGGTCGTGGGACAAAATACACAGGAAGGTAGGGGGCTGTGGGAACAGCGCTGTCATGCCCTGTGCTGGTTGGCATGCTGGAGGTCCTGGAGGTTGCAAGGCATTAGTATATCAAGGCCCATGGTGGCTTGGGTCTGAGGTTGTGGCCCCACCATGCCACCAGGGCTGGACATGGGGCATGAATAAAACAAGTGCTTAAAAAACTGAAAATAATCAATATAATGTCCTGGCTGGGCAGGGCTGGAAGGGGAAGGAGAGGAGGAAAGACCTCCTTGCTTCTAGAACTCGCCTCGAGCGTGGTCTCTGTTGAGTGACCTTGCCAAGGTTTCAGATGCAAGAGGCACTGCTCATAGCCCAACTTTCAGGTCTTTAATCCCACCCAGCTCAAGGACTGCACAGCACCAATCCTGCCCGGGGCTCCTCAATCCCACCTGAGAACCCACCGCCCCGGCATCTGACCGGAGCCATCGCTGTGGCTTTGGGAGCATCATGGCGTGTCCTGGCTGATGTTTCTGTGTGTATTTGTGTGTGCTGGGGGGGCGCTGGGGCGGGTGGGTAATGTGTCTTTATTTTGTGTGGGAGGCAGAGCACATCGTGAAAATCCAACTCGGCAGCACTTGGAAATGCGTATTTTTGGCAGGGTTGCCAGCTCGCCTCTCCCCACCCCCCCATCTCGGGGGGGGAGCTGGCAGAGGGCCTGGCTGGTCCCAGCACTGCCAAGCAAGAGGTGGGCAGTGGCAGACGGGATGGAGGGAAGTGTGGGGGGGAACCCCTTGAGACGCCCTGTACCCCTTTGTGCACCCCGTTGATGCATTACCTTCTTCCCCCAAACCCATCACGGCCGTCTGTGGGCATCAGTGTGCCCTCCCACAAACAGGGCATTTGGGAGTGACCCCCCCACCCTGTGCTCAGCTTTTTTTCCAGGTGGTTTCTTCATGCATAGATGTTTTGGGGTTGTTTTATCTTTTTTCTCTGTTTATTTTTCATTATTGCCTTTCTCTCCCCATCTTTTCCCTTTCCCTACTCTTTCACACATCCTTTCCTGGTGGAAACCAGCCACAAACTTGCCCAAATAAGGGAGAGAAGACAAATCAACGGGTAATATCTTGGCAGACAGGTTTTGTTTCCTTCTCACACCCCCAAAAAGCTGTGCCATATCTGTGCTGGTGCCACGGTGTTGGGCCTCCTCATCCGCTACAAATAATCATGGCACACCTCACACATTTTGATGCTGCTGTTATCCCATCACTCTATTTGTTCAAGCACTTTTGGTAGGTGAAACCGAGTCCTTGGGCTCACACACCCCATCCCATCCGTGTATTGGGTGGCCAAGGGTGGGCGCCTCAGGGCTGCTGTCAAGGTGCCAGGCTGCCTTTGGTCTCTCATAGAATCATAGAATCATTCAGGCTGGAAGAGACCCTTGGGATCATCAAGTCTCTTGCCTCCCTTTGCTAGATGCCAACACACAGGGGTTTGGGCCAACACCATAAATCACAAGAAATGCACCGTAAACTGGGGCTCGGCAGGGCAGGCTCCTCGCAAAGCCCTCGTGGTGGATGAGGACGCGTGGGCAGAGTTAAGGGTAATTTAATATGTCTGGGCATCTGAAACCGGGAGCCTGAGGGGATGATTACACAGCCAGCAGCTGAAGTGGCTCCGTTACACTCTGCTGACCTAATTTTAATAAAATTCTCATATGCGAGCTCCAAATCTCCACTTATTTGACAACCCTACCCATGCAGTTCTGCTCTGCCAAGCTCCCGAGGAGATGGCATCAAGGGTGGGGGAGCCCAACCCCTCCCCAGTTGCTTATTGGGGTGATGCAGCTGTGGGTACCCGGCACCCCCTCTTTTAAATCAGCTGCAGGTCCCCGTGGGACATCTCCAGGCTCTGGCTGCAGCTAGGACCATTTCTTGGGCCACCAAACACTGCCTGACAGCCTGGGGGCAACCTGGGTAAGCATCTCTGGAGGACAAAATAGTGTCACCTCCATGGGGGGGATGTGGTGGGATCCGATGTGGTTGGGGTGAGGGTGATGGGGCTGGATGTCTGCGTTTCCTGCCAGTTTCAAACGTGGCAAGAGCAGTTGGGAAGATCTGGGAAGGAGGAGACCCTGGGACTGGCCAGTGTCACCAGGAAAACACAGGTTGAAGGGCTGGGAGTTGCTGCCTGGGAGCATGTTGGACATGTTTGCAATAAAAAATGCCATAAAAACATCTTTCTGGGGAAAATAAAGAGGAGTGCAGTAGATCCTGGAGGAAGTTTGGGTTGGAAATGAAAAGAACGCTCCCACTGTCACACCTGAATACATGGTGATGGACACTATTACACCTTAATTGCCTCAATCAGTGGCACCTGGGACCCCCACCAGATCCTGCCCATGGCTCAGGGGTCCTTATAAGCTCAGCCCTGAGGCTAGAGGTCCCCTACTGACCTGTGCTGCAGCCTGAGCTGTCCTTAACCCCATGAGCAGATAGACCTTTGAAGGTATGTTGATGAACATCCCTGCTCCTGTTTCAGGGATGGTCCTTGGATCTAGATCACAGCATTAATCACCTGGAGGGGCTTTGAGTCCCCACAGGAGTAGTTCTGGGGGCAGTGCTCTGAGCACTGCTCATCCCAGGCAGCAGAAGGCAATGGGCTCTACCTAAGCTCCTCACCCATCACCACTACCCTCATTTTCCTGCCTGCTTGCCCACGTAAGGGAGGGCAGGCAGGGATCCATCCATCTTTCAGGCTTTGGCTTTCAAGGGTATTGGGGGAAGACTGGGAGCCCCCACACCAGCAGCCACAAGAAAGTCTTAAAATTAGAAAAAGCAATTGCTTCTGTTCCTGATGTACCACAAGGTTTCTTTTTTATTTTTTTTTTTTAATTTTTCCTCCCCTTCCCCCCCGGCTTTTCTTTCAAGGAGAAAGGGTGAGGCTTGAGGAAAAGAGAATAAAAGATGATGTGACCTCTTCTTTCGCGATGACGAGAAAGAATTAGGAAAAAGGGCAGGGAAAGGGCTGTCTCTGGGAAACACCTGGCTATTATTATTTTTTAATAAGGCAGTGAATGGTTCTGCTGCAACCCTCAGCTAAAATGAGATCACCTCTGTTTTCATAAAGGCTCAGTGATTACAACACCAGGCTCAGGGTAAGTGTCTCCCTGGCTCTAAATTGGGTCCCTGGTCACCCTAGGTCCCTGCTCATCCTCATTAAAGGGACCTGCTGCGATTCGGGCCCTCCAGGTGAAAGGAGGAGGCATATCCCCATCCTGGTCCTCATCCCCATCCTGGTCCTCACCTCAGCGCACAGGGATTAGTGTCACATCAGTGGCGGCTCACTCGGGGCTATTTTTAAGAGCGCTTTCTATTTTAAACGGGTGGTGGGGTGTTAAATACCTATGTGACACTTGGTACCTGCTGAGGATTTAAATGTAAAGTAGGATTTGGGCTTTTCTCCCCCCTCCCCTGGTTTCCTTCCTGAGGCAAGGTATCAAAGACTTGTAGCTGAGGCCACTGCTGCTGGGAGAATGAGCTGGGGTGAAAGCAATAGGGAGGGAATAGAGGGTCCAGAGCTGGGATTGAGGTGAGATCCTGGTGATGCTCTTATCCTCCATGGAATTGGGGTGGCTCTGTCCCCCTACAAGCAGATGAGGATGGTTGGGATATCCCTGGTGTATGCTGAGGGTGCCATGGGGGTGACCATGCAAAGATGTGTCTTCATCCTCCCTTGCCTTTAGGTTTCACCTTGCTGCAAAGACCCATCTTTTTGGTGAGAGCAGAACACCCCTGGTCAAACTGGGGGTACCCAGCAGTGGGAAAACAGGAAAAAGTAATTCTCCTTGACCCTGTGTGTGGTGTCACCAAGTGGCCTCATCCTGACTCTGGAAGCCTGTGCTGGGTGGCTGAGGGTTCTCAGCTCTCACCCAAAGCTGTGAGCTTGGAGCAGATGGAGGGTGAACTGGAGCATGGCAGAGGGATGGGTCTATAGTACCTATATAGTGCCCTATAGAGACCAGCACTGAGCAAGGACGTGCTAAACCGTGTTGCCAACCAGGTTATCCAGACCTCAAAAACCAGTTCCCACCATTCAACCCAACTGGGAATGCTGGGTGCTCCGCTCACCACGCATGTCCCTGCACCCACAGGCACTGCTAGCAGCCAGTATCTTTTCTAGATAAAAGCCTGGATGTCTCAAATCGGGAGTTTACCTCCCCAGCTCAGGCAGATGTTGAACATTTGGAGCATTATTGGTTATTTTTTTTAATGAGATTTTTGATTATTGGCTGCCAATCGAGCATGGAGGTTCCTGGCTTGGTGGCTTCAGCTTCTGTATTTGGCCCATGCTCTTTCCTACCGGGGAGCTAAACCCCCTGGAAGCTTGAGAAGATGCTAGAGAGGCGAGGGGACAAGAGGGGACTTCAAAGGCTTCCTGGCTGGTGTAATTGGTATTGCATGTAATTCCTGAGGCTGGGGAAGGAGCTGCTGGAAGATGCTGGGATCAAAGTGGTGCAGTCTAATGGTCCCATCATCCTGGCGTGGCCTTTGAAGTGGATGGATGAGGCAGATCGGCGCCGGGGGGTGGGTGTTGCTGGGCAAAGGGAGAGTCCAGGGTGGGGAGATCAAAGCGGGGTGACTTTCCTCCCATACTGAGGGGACTGGTATGTGTGTGTCCCCTCAGCTGCCCTCCTGTGACACGCAACTCTCCTCCCTAGCCAGAGCTGGGCTGGGAGAGGAGCAGGGGGTTGTGTGTGTGGGGGTGTGGGTCCCCCTAATGATCCTTGGCTGCTGGAGAGGTCCTCATCCCCAGGACCCCACTGCGCAGCTCCAGCAGCACATTTTGGGGTCCAAAGCATCTTCCTATGTGATGCAGCTTCTTTCCCAGGCTGGATCTGACCTGCCTGGCCCTGCAGCCTCCTTTGCTGGCACCCAGAGGGGATGTGCAATGGGACTGTGTGGCCCATTTGAAAGAAAAAAAAAATATAAAAAAATCCTAACCTTATTCCTAAAACATCAGATCGTCCTGGAGGCATTTGACACCATCACCTTGATCATCAATTCCTCTGTGGGTGGGGGAATAAGAGCCACCCCAAAGCCTCTGGCAGAGCCCCACAGCCAAACTCTACTGGAGCAGGGACCTTCCTGCGTCTCCCCGAACCCCTGCCCGATGTGGGCAAGGTGAGTAAATATTTAATAGGGAATAAATGATTAATTGGAGCTCACGAAGAGAAGCTGGGTTACAGGGGCCTCTCTTCCCTGAGCTGACGCTTACAAATGAGTGTGCTGCAGATCTTGGGATCATTTGCTAGATCATCAGCCACTAAATAGTTTGAAATCATCGTGCAGGTCTCTAAAACATGTTATTATTAGAATAATAAGCCGCCTTCTCACCGTGAACTTTCCCCAGCGTTCCCAGCTAATCACCTATTGATTAAAACATTATTAAGGTATTTATTATCATAAGGGAATGCAGGGAGGGTTTTCCTCCTGCCAAAGGCTTGGAGGGGACCCCTTGGTGCCGCTTCCCTGCGTGGTGGGACCCCACTGCTCCCGTGTCAGGGGGTGCAGGGCTGATTAGACCCTTTCCAGGGGATTTGGTGGGGTGGGTGCACACAGGGAAATGTGTATACAAGTTTGTTTTTCTTTCCCACCTTTAAATGTACCCCATGGATGGTTTCCAACCCGCAGCACTAATCAAAGGGATGCCCCAAGGAGCCTCAGCCTTGTGATGGAGATGGCTGGGACCTCCTTGAGGTGTCTACTTCCCCGTGGCACTCTGGTTCCCGCGGGAAAGGGTTGGGGCTGGCAGGAGGTGTGTGGGAGGGCGGGTGGCATGGCAGACGCGCAGCGGAAGCGCCTTCCCCACTTGCCTCCTGCCTGATTTCTACTTCCAGTGTGTGATTTCCATCAAAGATTTTAATAATAATTTTCCCCGCACATAATACAGCCCTGTCTCGGAGAGCTGGGGTATAATTATATACACAAAAGGGAGAGGAGGGAGGGAGGGAGAGTGGGAGTGGAGAAACTGGTAAAATAAAGCTCCTGAATCAAATGGTCATCTGGAATGACAGCCTTCATGGTGGGATCAGCTCCTGGGAACCAGGTAGAGCCTGGAGCGGGGCCTGGTCCCACATTGCATCCCCATGGACAGGCTGGTGGAGAGGGGCTGCCCTGGGGTCACCCACCGAAGCCTTTCCTACCTTCCTGGCTGAGTCTGGGACTCAAAGTCTCTGCTGAAGCAGGGACAACCTGGAAGAAAAGACTTATGTGAGCCAGAGCTGGCTGCACCCAGAGCTGGTGGGTGGTTTTGGAGCAGGAATCATTCCTGGGTGAGAGCCCTCTTGTCCACACAGGGTTTTTTGACAGTTTTGGGGGCTGTTTTTGTCAAGGTGGTTATGACCTGGCTGCTGCTTCCAGACCTGCAAAGTCCTGGTACCCAGCTCCTCTTGTAAGGAGAACATGGAAGGAACAGGTTCCAGTGAAGGTTTTCTAGCTCTGCAGATGTCTCTGGTGTAACAGTATCGGGTTCACCACTGTCCTCACTGAATACATCCAGCTCTGTGCCCCAACCCACCGATGAAGTCCCAAGCAGAGGAGGTGGCCACAGGGAAGAACGTTTCCAAAGTTCCCATGGTGGCCTCATTGGAGAATACAACAGTATCCCGGGTGCCAGGGTGCTGTGGGCACTAATGGCTTTTAATGACCCTGTGCAGCCCCTCCTGGGACCCCCACCCATGAGCCCACTTAAGCTTGGGCCCATCAGTCCCTGCCTGAGACTGCTTGTCCCCATGTCCTGGCTCCCACCTCCAACCAAGGAAGACCATCACTACGTGCAAGGCAGACAACCACAGGGACTTATTTTTTTACAAATCATCTTCTCTTTCAGCAACACCCTTGAGCTTATGATATGCCAGTCTGGTGTCTACCACGTACTTTTCTGGGTGGGCTTGAAAGTCAGTTCTGCATACTGTACTCCCATGGAGCTTGCTCTGAGCAGTCCAGAAGACAAGGGGTTGCAATTTCCAAAGCCTCTAAAGCCCGACATCTCCTCCCCTCCCGGCAAACCAGACCTCTGAGTTGCTGGGGACTGCTTTAGCTTGGTTAGACTGGTGTGTTTTAGCTTTGAATTCTGCTTTTCTACTGAGTTTTATGCTGTTTCATGTAAATTCAACTACTTGCTAGAAAGTTATATGGGTATGTCGTAGGAGCTGTTGAGAAGGATTGAAATTTAGGACACCTCTCATGGTGGGGAACCTCTGGCTATCTCCACACTGACCTGGTTGTATGGCTTCGTGGTGTGAAGACCTCTTCCAGGGCAGCTATGGGATGCAGCCTGGGAGGTCACTGGGGTCTAGGGATGTGCCAGATCTATGGAAAAATCCTTTCCAGGTCTCAGTGCTTTCCAACACCCTCTGGAGAAGCCATCTCAGGGGACATGGACCCCCTCCCTGGCACAAAGTCAGGGTCTCCCTGGGGTGAGGGCAAGGTGTGGTGTACTTTGGCTACCCTCTGCTCCTCAAAGCACAGGGACCTGCTGCGCCCAGCTCAGCTCTTCCACCCTCCACAGCTATTCCTCCTCCTTTGAGTCTGCTTCTCAAAACACATCCCTGGGGAATGCTGAGAGCCCTTTAACCCTTCCCTGTGTCCTTGGACCACTGTCCCCCTCTCTGCTCTGAGACACACTGGTACAATCGAACTTGGGCAGCCTACCAAAGATGCTTCAGGGATACTCAAGGTCCTTCTGGCCCTGAGAGCTGGATGGAGTTCCCATGGAGCCACCTAAGGCTTGGTGGGAAGAACAACCCAGACTCAGCTGTAAAATGGCCAGAAATTTGTCCCATTCCATCCCTCCCTATGCTTCTGCATGGTTGGAGGGATCTGCATCCCTTGGTAGGAGGGATGCTTGTATGATGCTGGTGGTCCTACCTGGCCTTAAATCTGTGGGCTCAATGAAAGCGGTTGAACTGCCATCATCCTCACTTTGAAGGCCTCTCCAAGCTCCTGGAGGAGCGTGAAATGAGCTCAGGCTAAATGGAAAATAGCTCTGCCTCCCGATTAGTACTATTACGACTATTTTTAATCCACCAGGGATTTGTCAAAGGGGTTTTGGGCTCCCCTTTTGGCACTGAGGGAATCAGGCTTTTTGCTTTGGGTGGCTGGGTTTGCTTTTTGTTCACTTGCAGAAAGAATGGGCAGAGCCATGAGAGGAAGGACAATCCCTAGGGATGCCACAACCAGGTCAAGCCCTTGTGGGGACCCAGCGGGGCAGCGTGGTGGGACGTGGCATCCTCCAAGAGGGACTGCCTCCCTAAAATCTCCCAGAACGAGTGGAGTCATCCCAAGGGATGCTTCAGGCTGGAAGATGTCAGCTCCCTGACCACAGCCAGTGTTTTCACTCAGGGTGATGTTGGTCCACCCGCTTCAGTGCGCTCTCGGTGGCACCAAGTATTGCTGACCCATGTGGGGCTTCTCCAGCTCAGCCCCGTGACAAAACCTTCACCAATTTCTGCCCTTCTTGGGGGAAGAAGATATTTCACAAGGCTCTGGGTATAACCCCGACCACATTCAGCTCATTCAACGCCTGCTTGCCCTGCTGTAAAAGTGAGCTGCCACACTGTGGTTGAGGCTACCCCAGGCTTTCCCTGTCACCTGCAGAGATGTCCCATCCGGGTCCCCTTCTCCTGGAAATGTGTGGCCTTCACCCTTGAGCCACAAAAATATTAAATTCCCCACCAAACTGACTCTGCCAACGAGAGGAAGCTCCAGCTATGGCCCCTGACAGCCAGCCTACGGGACAAACAGGCTTTGGCCCCCTGCCCGGCCCGTGGACCACCCTCCCCTCCCTTCATTGCACCCAAGGCCAATGCCATGTTTTCCCTCCCTCTGTAATGCCACAGGCTCCGCCAGCCCCTCTCTATCCACCTCCCTGGTTTGAAAGGGGCCTGGAAAACACTCCCTCAATCCAAGGCAGAGCAGAGACCACCGTGGCAAGGTGCTAATGGCACCAGCTCCACCAGCCCTGGCGTGTGACCCCAAGGTACTTCTGGGTGCCACCACCAGAACCCACAGCCTTGGCCAGACCCCCTGACCATCAGCAAACCCTGGTGTCAAGGTCAAGAGCAATTTTACAAACCGTAGCTATGTTTTTTTTCCCCCTTTCTTTTAGAAAATCCTAGGTTTTTGCTGGGCTGTCCCACCAGGGGCTGATGGGTTGTGGGTGCTGAGTTGCCTCTGCTTTCCCCAGCCTGGCCTTGGAGGCAGGGGACAGGCAGGGGGACAGGGCACACATTTGGGGCCAGCAGCTACTGCGACCTGTACAAGAACACGATGGCAACACCCCCACCCCCCCCACCCCAGGGCTCTCCTACCTCCCGGAGCTCCTTGGCCACCTCCTTGAGCTCTTGCAGGATGCCTTCCAGTTGTCCGATCACCATTTTCATCCGGCTCCGGATCCTTTCCCGTTCGCAATGACTCTTGCTGCTGCTGCTACAATTGCTGCTGCTGCTGGGGTGGTCACTGGGCTGCCTGTCCTGGCAGGTCCGGGAGTCCATCCTTCCCTACCGGCCTCGGTTCCCGGCCCCAACGGCTCTGTCCATCCTGCTCCCCTCTAGCCGGGTGGCCTGGCGTCCGCGCAGCCCCTCTCGGCCGGGGAGCTTTCAACATCTTAACGTTCCCCTGCCTCCAAGAAAGTCCCAGCCGTGCGCTTGCCTCCCTGTGAGGTCAGGGGGCTCCGCTTCGGAGCGGGGAGCAGGGTTGGGGTGCACCATGCGGAGTGGGGAACGCTGCAGAGGGGGCTCAGCCGGTGGCCGTGGGGAGGTGTGGGGTGGCCATGGGGTGAGTGGAGGAGGCGAGCGCTGCCTGGTGGGGTGAATGGGAGGAAGAAGAGGAAGAGTCTGTCCAATGTCCCAGGAAGTTAAATCCAGCAGCTTACGCCGTGCCTGCTCCCTGACGCCAGGGAGGGGGACACAGGGCTGGGTGTCCCCAGAGAGCGATGCTGTTCCCCGCGTTGAGCCCTTGCTATGGGATGGCAAGCTCCAATGCTGGGTGATGGTGGTCTCCCAGCTGGGCACAGGTGTCCTGGGGAGCCCAGGGTCCCCTCCTGCAAGGATGGACAGACAGACAGACAACGTGAGGAAGCCATCCCTTCTAGAGCAAGAAAGCTTAGG
>VZTM01031178.1:29012-62190 GCA_013400555.1 Jacana jacana
CCAAACCTCCTGTGAGCCGGTGGGGAAGAGGAAGGGACTTGTAAATCCCACTTGGATTTGGGCTGTGACCCTGGACAAGCCCCTTCCCTTCATCGCTGGATGCAGCGGGGCTGGAAAAGCAGCATCGATGAGGCCAAACTTTGCTCTGTGCTTTATTCTTCCCTTGGGTCACCCTGTGCTGCTGTCCCTGCTGCCACCTTCACTAACCCCACTGGGAGGGATGGGTGCAGGGTTTCAATGGGGCTGTTAACGTTTTTGCAGCAGCTTTTGAGACCCAGCGGCAGTTTTGCACAGAATATCCTCCAGATGAATATTTTAAATGGACTTTAGTAAGATGCTAATGAGTTTTCACAGTTGATGAAATTAAGGCCGCGTTCCTTCAAACCTTGAGGAGCTGACTTTGAAGGGCTTCTATTATTTATTTCTTTTTTAAAATATCTTGCTGCTTTTATGCAATTCCTCCTCTGATTGATGCTTTGCATTCCTCCTGCCATTCAGGCACTTATTTTGGCGTCCCCTGCCCTGGTGGGACAAGTGGCTGCTCCTGGTGGGGGGCTCCTTGGTCTGTGGCAAAGAACACCATCTCAGCCCAAATATGGGGAGCTGCAGGCAGGGTTGGTGTGGGTTTGGCTTGGTGAGGAACCATTCAGCCAGCAGCCTGGTGGAAAGGGCTTTGCAGCCTACAGAGGTTTGGGATTTTCAGATATTTTGGGATCACCTCAAGATCTTAGGAAATGAAGATGAGCAAGTTGCTGTCCTCGTTGCCCAGCTCTACTGGAAAATCAGAAAATTGGGCTTTAGATGGTCATCCCTTCTCCCTTGCTCTTCTCCTTGCCCTGGGTTTAGAGCTCTTCCACCAGCAGGTCCTTCCTACCATCTCCTGTGGCTCTGGTTTCCCTGAATTTCTACCCCTTACCCCTGAAAGACTTGTCTTGTGTCTGAAAGCCTTTCTTACCCCAGCACTGCCCATAGAGGAAAGGCTGGGGTAGGGAGCTGGCTGAGCAGCTCTAGATGCTGAGACACCACCAGAGCAACATTGTGGGTGCTTGTCCCGCTCCTTCCCTCCCCCATCTTGATCCCCCACCCTCCAAGAAGAAATAGGGATCCTGCAGGGCATGGGACATGCCAACAGGCTGTGTCTGCCTGGGGACTTCCCGGCTGCTTACTTGTGGCAGTCCTTAACAGCTTCCAAAATCATCCGGCGTGTGTTCCAGCTTTGGTCTCCTCTTTGTTAGGAGCCTTTTGGGACAGGCTGAACAAAATACAGCTGGCTGCTTCTGAGCTTTGGGGAAAATAGACATAAATAATGCTGGGACTGATTTATTTCTTTCACTGAAAGGTCCTGTAAGTGATGGGACACGGGGAGGATGCTGTGGAAAAGTGGTCCTAGCGCCGTGCGTGCTTGACTCCGCTCTTCTCGGCACGTTTAGAGAGGATCTGTTCCTCCTCGTGAGCTGGAATGTACTTGATGAAAATGTGAAGGATTTAAATCTTCACAACTTGGGGAGGATTAGACAAATTTTCCTGAAGCCTTCTTTGCTTCAGAGCTGGTGGCGAGGTGTGTGTGCCAGTGCCTGAAACTTCAGAAGGCATCGCTTTCAGTTCCGCCGGCTGGAACTTTCCAACTCGAAGACCTTTGCTGCAAGGCTTGGATTACCCTTCGCTGTCTGCCTCTGGTAAGAGCCAAGTGCTTAAGTATAGAAGAAACTGCAATATATATATATATATATATATATGTATAACATCCCTTAAAGCTCCTAGGCAAAACAGGATGGTTTGGTTAACCAGCTTTGCGGGTGCGTTGCCAGGAGCAAGGGGAGGGTGCTGTGTGTTTGGGTGAGGTGGGGACATGGAGCTGGAGCATCCAAGCTCTCATGGCAGGGGGTGGTGTTGTATAAAACGGCATGTGTGTGCTCAGATCACCTTGCTGCTGGGCTGTGGTTGAGTTCTGGCTCTGGGGGTGACGAGCCGCTGGTGTGGTGCGGGGTTTCAGTGCTGCTGGTTGATCTTCGGGATGCTCTCCCCACCCTGACAACAGCATCTCTGTTCCACTTTGGCACAGCAAAAGGAAAGCACTGGTTCTCTCCATGCTGAAAGTAGGACAAAATTAACCCTTGGGTGTGGAAGCAATCACCTGGTGCACTAGTGACGGTCCTGCAAGCTCCAGGCTGGGGCATCATCTTGTACCGCGGGGCTTTGAACCTGTGGTTGGGTGGCTTTCTGTTGTGCGTGGGGTGTACAGCCCCCTGTAAACCCTTGGAGGCTCTGGGTGGGTCCTGCCTCTTGGTGTGATCTCCCCTCCTCAAAGCAAAGGTCCTAATTCTCATTGCATCCCCTGGAGTGGGGGGAACAATCTGGACACAACACCCTACTGTGGGGTTTGGGTGCTGTCTGGAGGTGGAGGGCTGAGGGTACTTAGGGTTGGCTTTGCCTGCGGATTGCTGTCTCACTGAGGTTTTCTTCCCTTCCTCTCTTGTTTTGGAAGTACATCCCATCTGCCCAGTGGGAAACCCCAGGGATGCTGAGGATGGAGGAGCAGGAGCACCACAGCGTCTTGTTGGACACTTATGCTAGGACCAGGACTGATCCAGCAACATTTGTGTGCTCCCTGGCACACCCAGAATATGTGTAGTTACTTTGCAAATCCACCAGCTTGCAGATGTTCCACAAAACCTCCCAAGCCCTTACTGCATGGTTTTGAGGCTAAGACACCCCCCCAAAAGCATTTCATGCAGAGAAGTGGGAGGGTGATGGGAAGAGATGGGAGCTCAGAAGACACGCTACCCTGCCTGCTGGTGCTGTAACCCTGAAAGCCAAAGCATATGAGATCTCCTGAACCTTCTCCTCACCCATCTCTTCCCTCTGCAAGAGGTCTGGATGCAGGGTGTTTTTCCCTGCTCAAGGAAAGGGTGTCTTGGGAAGAGGACCCCCAAGAAAGAGCCAGTCCTGGTCTTTCCTGCTGTCAAAAAACCAAAAGCTCAAAGTCTCTGTTCTGGTGATGCATCCCAAAATGAGAATGTTGGGAAGGAGAAATTGGGCTGGTTGTCCCCAGCAGCATCCTCTGGCAAGCTCAGGGCTGAAGAAATGCGTCAGGAAAACCAAACTGGGATGTTTTGTCTTCCTCCCCCTCCTTTCCAGCTGCCTTGTTTCTGTTAGAGAGAATCTGGGTATCTTTGGAATCCGTTCCAGCAGGAGTACAAGGGGACCAGCCAAGGCTCTGCCATCTCCCCTGGAATAATGCCACTGTGTGGGAATTATCCCCCTGCTCCCAGGACCAGCATCTGTCCTGAGATGAAACAAATCAAGAGGGCTTAAAAATCCTTTGAGGGGATTATGTCACACCACTGGGGAAGGAAGCTGGGGTCGGGGAGGGAAAACCCCAACTCCACAACCTCCATAACACGGTGCTTCCAGCCCCAACTCCTCTGATGGCAGTTCCCAGTACCCCTGCCTCTGTGCATCCCTTAGGGGACACTTATCCCGAGGCAATGCCATCACAGTTTTGGGGAGGCAGGGTGGGACACAGTGAGAAATAAGTGTACTGGGCTGGTAAAGGGAGGGATTAGAATAAAATAAGCCCGTAAATATGTTTCCTAATGTCCCGCACTTGGTCTGCTTGTTTTAATGTCTCCCAGCTTCTGCTGCTGGGTACATAAAACCATAAACTTTTACAGATTTATTTTTTTTTTCCCCTGTCCAGAGACATTAAATTGGGGGGTGGAGGGTGTGGTTTAATGCTTCCTGATGGTGTTCAGGGCTGGATGAATTTTCCCAGCCTGCTGCGTGCCCTGATTTGCCTGGGACCGATGCTGAACAGGCATGGGGACAGCTATCCTGGGCTTTGAGAGGGCACGTTTCCTTACTGGTAAGGAAGTTGAAATTAACTTTGAGTTATTATTAAGCTCTATTAGAATGGCTTTTCAGTAGTAGAAGACTTACTGCTGGCACCTGGAGCTTAGGTAGGAGGAAAGCAGCCGGAGCATGGTGTGGACTGGGATTTGAACCATAGTGTAGCATGTAAAGGGATGCAAGAACAGACAACTAGACAAAAACCAAACCCTAAACCCCCAGCACCTTGCTGCCCTAATCCTGCCATTGCAGAAGGGCTGAGGGCAGGTTCTGGCTGTGTTTGTGGTTGCTGGGCATGGATCTTTGCGTTGCTGGAGGACGAAGCTTGGACAAGCAGTGGTGGGAGCAGGACCAGACTGTCCTGAACTGCAGCATGCAAGCAGTGTCCTCCTCTGCTCTGTTGATCTAATTTTTAATTTTCCCCATGCTTTGGGCTTTTGTTTTCTTGGTTTTGTTTTAGGGGCTTGGGGTCTTATTAGCATTTTTGAGTTCTCCAGTCAACAGCATGAGCACTTGAGCACTGCGCCTCCTTTAACTCTCGTAATTTGCTCCTTCTCAAACCCTGCTGACCCCCTTTCCAAGCCATGGGACCTTCTGGAGCTGGGCAGGCAGGCAGGAGACACCCCCAAGGTGGAGGGTCTCCCCATTGCCACCCTCTTCTCTTATCAGCATGAGACAAATAAAGCCTTTGCTCCTAAGCCAGTGTTGGCCAGTTGCTGGCCTGCCCCAGTCAGGGGCTGTGATTNAGTGGAGGGGGGGTGCTGGGTTGTCCGAAAGGATCAGGGCATTGTGTTTTCTCCTTTTGCCTTTGAACACACACACACACACACACACACACACATATCATCATGCCTGCTGCAACACACACACACACACATATATCATCATGCCTGCTGCAACACACACACACACACACATATCATCATGCCTGCTGCAACACACACACACATATCATCATGCCTGCTGCAACATACACACACACACACACACACACACACAAAATATAGAGCCCAAGCAAATGCCTCTTCAAAGGAAAGAATCCTCTCATGGGGTTCCTACCTTGGGAATGAGCTTGTTCCCTTTCCTGCCCACTGATAACTAGTGGTGAAAACAGCCCGTTCTCCCAGAGCAGCGTTTTCCAGCAGGGACACAGATGGACAGGAGGGTTTTTTTCTTTTTAGCTGGCTTTTTATCAGGGCGAGTTTAATTCTTTGGAAAAACGTCACCTTATGTGACTTTGTGAGGTCTGGCTGGGCTGGCAGTGCCAGGGAGCAAAGCCAGCCCTTTGGATGCACCCGCTGGGCGATGTCACCTGGATGTAATGACCTTGGCTCTGGTGTCGGCGGGTCCCTGTGTGGGAGATGAGCAGGCAGCAAAGCTCTGGCGAGCCCTAAAAGCAACCCTTGATGTATATGTATATATATATATATTTTTACATCTCTGGTTTCCTCTTGTCTTTGAGTTGCAGGGGAAGCAGGAGGGGAGAAGGATGCCGCAGCAGGGGATGCTGCGTGCAGGCAACATGCTTTTATCAAAATTCAAATGTCTTGGGGTGGGGATGAGGTGTATCTATCCAGGGCTGAACATGCTTTGGATGGTGGCTTTGTTTTGTTCTCTTTTTCCTCTCAGCAAAATTGAAAACTGCTCGCTGAGGCATGAAAAAAAAGTAAGATCAGCATCTCCTTTCCCAGCTTGCCTGGGGAGACAGTGATTTGCCCCATGCAGGGAGGAGCAGGGGTTCTGGAGAGCCTTGGTGCACTATGAAGGCTGGGGGTTGGATCAACAACCTTCCTCCTGGTTGGATCAACAACCAGTCCTCCTGGGCTGCAGCTCAGCTCCATCTTGTCCAGGGTGGGTGGGTTATTTTCTTTTGTCATTGAGGGGCAGGTGGCCAGCACAAGAGACCTATGATCTTCTGTGGCCCTTGCAAGCAGTATCTGATGGCCCACAGGGGGTCAGCACTGGGATGGAAGGACTAAACTGGGCCCAGTACTCCTAGTCATCTCAGAAGCCACCTCCTGCCCTGCACTGTTCCCCTCTAATCTCAGCAAATGTGGCTGCTCTCCACAGCCTCATGAGCTGGTTGAGACCTTGTGGGATATTTGCTGGGGGTTTGTGGCAGAGGATATTAAACCAGAGGGTGTTGATCATGTAGATCTTGGATTATCTGATTATGATTTGAGTGGCCAAGCAGAAAGGATGTTGGTTAAGTTACAAGGGTTTTGGGAGGGCGTCAGGTTTTATCAAAGCTTGGGCTGGAGTTTGATGTTGAGTGATAAGAATTGGAGTAGGTCAGAGGACTGGATGTGGAAATACAATGAGGATTATGTAGGACTTGATCTTCCTGGCTCAGAAATGAGGTGACAGCACCTGGGGGCTGAGGGAAAATGTCCATGTGCTTGCCCTGGTCCTGGTGCTGCTGATGTTATGTGGGTGTTTGACCCCAAGCAGCCATCACGTAGGTCCTGTGTTCCCTGGAGAACCTGTGCTTAGGTGGCTGGGTGCTGGGAAGATATGGGACACAGTGTGCTCTGACTCTGCTGAGGGTCCTGGCAGCAAGACCCTGGGGATGGGGCAGAGGGAGGAGAAACTGCTGCAGTTTTGAGGGTCTAAATGAGGTCTCATTTCTCCTCTCTGCCCAAGCCCTCCTTTAATGGGAACATGTGGCGAAACAAGAGTCGTTAAAACTCTCCTTGTGCTGGGGCTTTTGATCAGGGAAGTATTAATTACGTTAGAAAGCAAAGGAGAAAGACTAATGAAGGGGAGATCAAAAGGAGCAGTGAGCAAACAGAGTTCAAAACCACAGCTCACCGTGGGGGCTGCTCTGCAAGACTCACCCAGGCTCTACTAAGAAGGTCCTTACCCTCATCTGGGCTGTTGAAGGTGATGGGGCATCCATCAGAGGCTGATCTCCACCAGGAAGTGTTCAGTGGTGTGACCTTGGCTGCTAATCACAGGATCAGAGAAGGGATTATTAATTATTTAGCTGGGGAAGGGACAGGGCTCTGCAGATCTTGGGTTGCACTGGCCTAGAAACACAACATTGGCTCCACGGAGGCTGTGCAGCCCACAGGCATTGGGCAATGCCCTAGGCAGGAGAAGAGGACCCAGGGGTTGGGGAGGCGCTTAGCTAAATGTCAATATTGGCACAAGAGAAATGGGGGAAAAAAAAATGGAGAATATATTTAGGTTGGAAATGGGGAGAAAATATATAGAGGATGGATGGATTGGCAAACACGTAAAGCCACCTCCATGGAGAGCTCTTGAGGACAATTCCTCACAGCTGAGGACCAGGAGCGGGCATTGCCTGATAATTCACTTGCTAGTTGATGGGATAAAAATGCAAATATTTGCCCTGATGAATTGTATCTGGCCATGGGGACTGGCTGAGTAATGAACAGCTCATACAGAGATATTGTGTCCCTTAGCTGGTAGGAGCCATCAGCAGTGTAACCTACTTGGGACGATGTTTGACCAGCAATGGGAATTCCTGCAGATGGGAGGGTATGGAGATGACACCTGGGTTTATCTCCAGGCACTGGGCTTCATCGCTGCTGGATGTTCACTTCCCCAGCTCTGGCTCTCCCATCCCACGTATCTCATGCTTGAAACAACCTCTTCCACTGCCTCCCTCGTCCTCTGTTTCCCCCTGGTTGCCTTCACCCCGCCTGAGCTCCCCAACACGGAACATGGACCCGCTTTGCCTTTAATCAGAAAGAAGCTCCTCCTTGATGTGTCTTAAATAGTTTGTTGTCTTGGGCAGACAGGATTCCCCCAGGAGCTGTGTATTTTTAGTGCCCGATATTGTTTTAATCATAGCGAGGAGTGTTGCTCGGCAAATATTATTTTGGGATGTGCAAAATTAGCAATCCTGCTGTCAAGCAAGAGTCGGACGGCAGCTAATGAGTTTGGAAGCATGAGCTGGGTTGAGGATCCACCACAAAATTAAAGCAGCTCTGAATTTTCCGTCTTTCATGAAAGCTGTCATTCTCTCCGTGCCCTGGGCTTTTATCAGAGGCAGACAAGCCACTTCCCAGATGCTCCTGTGGTAAAAGTGGACATTACTTTTTTGTAGGACCTGGTTGCCCCTAGTCCCTGGCTTTCTTCACCAGGATTTTCCCTGTGTGTCAAGCCCTGCAGCATTTATCTGGGTTGTTCTACTCGACCTGCCTTAATCTATGGGGCAAAGGGCTGATCCTGCACCCTAGGGGGCTGAGCAGAGGATGGGTTTGCCTTCACAGGGGTCTCTGGTTGTTCTTTTAGCTGGGCAGTTCTGCTCTTCCAGGCTCTGCCTGAACTGATCTCCTCCATTGCTTGGTCTCAAGAGACTTTGCTGAACATTGGGTTGTTTGTGTCCTGCATCCTGAGAGTTCATCCCTGTTGTGTTCTCCAGGCATTTTTTGGATCCAGGGGTGAGGATTCTCTACTGCAAGGATGATTAGGAAGGGATCCCACGTGTTAGGGGGGGCTGCAGAAGAGGTTGAAAATGTCCCTTTGCTGGAAAGGTGCTGGGAGTAGGAGACCTCCTGCTGCTGCCTTCTGCCTCCTCCCAACACCCCTCTGACACTCAGCTGTGATTGTGGAGCAATCCCCACACTGGAGGTGTTGCACAGGAGTGGGAGCAGGGGCTTTCTGGTTAGCACTGGTGATGATGCTGTTTGATCCTCCCTTTTTAATTGCCTTTTCACTGGGAGCAGCAGCCACCAGGGCAGGGAGCTGTTTTTGGCCTCATGTTGCTGTGGCTCCTGCCTATAGAGCAGAACAGGGTATGTGGGCATTAAAAAAAAAAAGGCAAATACAGGGCTTTTGGGGCTGATTTTTGGGGCTCCTGTATCTTCTCCCCAACCCTGGGTGGGTGGGTGGATGACTGAAGCTGGCTAGGAGCCAGCTCTGGACCTGCTCTTCTGAGGGTTGCTCACTCGTGTCTACCCAACTGTTGATTGTCCTGACACTTCCTACGCTGAAGGAAGTCCAGCTCTGGGCTGAAAATGCCACAAATGGGCCGCAAATTGTGGGTCAGATTCTACTGCTTCAGCCTTGCTTGGGGAGGAGCTGCAGGGTGAGCCCCTCCTGAGCGCTGGTAGTTTTTCAGAAGTTGGGGTTGTGGGGTCTTTTTGGCTGATGACAAATTGTAATGTGTAACCCGTTGGCGAGGAGAGGGGTGATATCAACATGAGTGGCAGGTCCCTGAAGCCCCTCCATTGCCCCTAGCCTGCAAAGTGGCCTTCGTAGGTGCCATCCTAATGCGTGTTGGCATTAGGGCTTCTCCAGCTTGTTTTCCTTTCCAGATGTTCTGCGGGGCTGCCTCTGCCAGGGTGATGACGCCCCAGACTGGGATCTATAGGTAGAAGGGCCATGGTGCTTTCCATCTTCTGTGGCTTTGTCACCATGAGGCACCATGGCCGTGCAAAGGCAAGTGGCTGAATCATAGAATCATATAGGTTGGAAGAGACCCTTGGGATCATCAAGTCCAACCATCAGCCCTACTCTACAAGTTCTCCCCTACACCAGTTCCCTCAACACCACATCCAATCTACTCTGAAACACAGTCAGGGATGGGGACTCCACCATCTCCCTGAGCAGCCCATTCCACTGACTGACCACTCTTTCTGTGAAGAATTTTTTCCTAATGTCCAGCTTAACCCTACCCTGCTGCAGCTTGAAGCCAGTCCCTCTCCTTCGAGCGCTCATTGCCTGTGAGAAGAGACCAGCACCAACCTCCCTACAATGCCCTTTCAAGCAGTTGTAGAGAGGGATGAGGTCTCCCCTCAGCCTCCTCTTCCTCAAACTAAACAACCCCAACTCCCTCAATCGATCCTCATAAGCCTTGTTCTCCAGGCCTCTCACCAGCTTCGTTGCCCTCCTCTGTACTCGCTCCAACCCCTCCAGATCTCTCTTGTGTTGAAGTGCCCAGAACTGGACACCAGACTCAAGGTGTGGCCTCACCAGTGTTGAGTACAGGGGGACAATCACAGAATCACACAGAATCACAGAATGTCAGGGATTGGAAGGGACCTTGAAAGATCATCTAGTCCAATTCCCCTGCCAGAGCAGGAACACCTAGAGCACATCACAGAGGAACATGTCCAGGCGAGTTTTGAATGTCTCCAGAGAAAGAGACTCCACAACCTCCCTGGGCAGCTCGTTCCACTGTTCAGTCACCCTCACTGTGAAGAAGTTTTCCCTCATATTCAAGTGGAACCTCCTATGTTCCACCTCCCTACTTCTGCTGGTCACACTATTCTTTATGCAAGCCAGGATGCCCTTGGCCTTCTTGGCCACCTGGGCACACTGCTAGCTCATGTTCAGCCGCCCATCGACCAGCACCCCCAGGTCCTTTTCTGCCAGGCAGCTCCAGCCACACTGCCCCAGGCCTGTAGCGATGCAGGTCGATGCAGGGTGAGGTCTCTCACCCTGCACCCTTTCATCTCAGGCTCCTGGCTGGAACAGCTTGTTTCAAGCAGGTTTTGCAGCTTGTTTTTAAGAGTGAGTGCTGAGTGAAAATTACTCTTGGAAATCACTCTTCTAATAATTTGCATGAATAATCCTTTCCCTGTTGCCCATTTGCAAATGACCTATTGGGACAAGCCTGCTTTGGAGAGCCTGGGTTCAGCATGAAGGGCCCAGAGGCAGGTTTCTCTTAGATGCTGTGGATCTGGACTTGGTGCTGTTTTGCCACCAATTGCAGATGCTCCGACTGTGAGCGTAAGAGCTTTAAGGATGATCTACATCATCAAATGATTCCCCTCAGATTTAGAAAGCCCGCAACAGAAAGATGATGAAGAGGAAACTGTGGTCCCCATGCCCTGGGGACCCAGGCTTTGGATGGAGGAACAGGAGCTGCACCCACGTGGTCTGGGTTTTTTTTTTCTTGTGTCTTTTCTTTTATAGCATGGGTTCCTCACCCTTGGCTCCTTCCCATCCAGAGTTTTTTGCATCTTCATATCTTGGCCATCATGCTGGAAAAGCCCTGTGCCTGGCCAGCTGCCTGGCAGGGGGGCATCACCTTGGACTTGGAGGTGAGGGATGCTGCATAATCCCATCCCAAAAGGCTGCCTTGCTGGTGGCCTCGCAGCAAGGCCCCTGCTCCACCCTGCCGCTCTCGCTGCCTTCTGCATCTGGAGAGAATGGCTTTTTATTACAGCAATTTCCCTCTATTGTGTGGCTGGTGCTGGGGAGAAGTGCTTTTGAAATATAATTTGTGCATTAGCTGCAGAGCCCACTTGTGGCTTTGCTGTAGCTTGTGCTTAAATGATGCTCTTGCTGGGGAAATGAAGGGGTTTAACAGCCCTGAGGACATGTGGGGACATCTGCATGCACCTTCCTGGCCTGGAGCTGCCTACGAGGGAACAGTTCCTCTTGCACCACAGGTGAGCTCATCCTGATGCTTGACTGACCTTCACCAGTGGCAACTAACCCCTCGTCCTGGGCCACCAATCCATGGAAAGTCTTCATACCCCTATATCAGGTCTTGGAGTCCTTGGAACCTCTCCTCTGGAGAAGACCTCTGCAGCCTGAGTCCACCCAAACATCACCCTCAGGCATCAGTTTGCAACCAAAACCACGACTCTGGTCTGGAGATGAGACTCATTTTTCCTGGGGATGGCAGAAGATGGGGGTCAGTTGTTCCTTCTGCCCCCCTCTGCAGGATAGGGACATGGTATTGGCCACCAGAGAATGATGCTGCAAGTGGTGTTGGGCCTGTTTGTTGTGTAGGTGCCCGTTGGATCTACAGATACTTCAAGCTTGCCCAAAATCTACTGATTAAACAAGAGTTGCAGCGGCAGAGCTATCCTTGGCTGCTGCCTGCTCTGCTTCCAGGGACAAGCTGGGGCAAATGGCACTTCTCCAATTTCCAATTTGACCAAAACGCTCAGAGCTGAGAAAACTGAGCACAAAACAACTTCTCAGAGAAGAAAAACAATGATTTTCCCACCCGAAATACATATCTCTGGATAATGCTAATTGCATATCTCTGAATAATGCTAATTGCACGCAACCTCTGTGAAGACATGTGTAGATAATAATACCTCGGCCTTCTAATATCCTCTTCAGAAATCTCATGAATATGACTAAAATGCCTCAATTTTGTCCCTTTAAACACTCCCTGCTCTATCACGAGGCTAACGAGCACCGTGAGGGGCGGAGGAGCCAGTTTCCAGCAGGCAATGTAGGTCATGCTCCAGTTTTAATTTCTCCAATAAGTAGCTGTGAGACCTTCCCTTCTTCCAAACCCATTCATGCCCAGCCCCATGACTGCCACGTGTCTGAGGGCAGCCAGAAGAGGTGTCACAAATTGGAGAAACACTAGAGCTTGCTGTCAACCTTCTTCAGCCCATGGCTGTAGATATTGGTCATGTCCAGATTTCGGGCTTGCTTTTGGGCTGTGAGGGCTTGCTTTTGGAGAGAGGTGGGAAGACAGGTTGGTGGAGAAGTACCTCTTGTATGTATTTTCGATGGCTGCTACTTTGGGAGCTCAGTGGAAGCGTAAGACCAGGAGCGTGCTGGCCATCTGGATGGCCTCTGTGATGTTTGTCCCATGTCCACATCTCTAGATCAAGGTTCTTTGCTTTTCTAGATGGTCTTAAGGACTTTCCAGAAATGAATTTCCCTACTTCTGTGCTCCCCACCCCATTTCTCCCCACACCCCCAAGCTCCCAGGAATGCTCACAGAGGTCCTTCACCACCACTGTGATCCCTTCCTGGCTGCATAAATCCTGCATGCTGGTGTTGGGAGGATGTATGGCTCATATATGGGAATCTGGCTGTCTCTGAGACTGGTAAATATAGCTTCAGTGAGAGCATGTCTGCATGCATGTGACAGTCTGTGCAGCCAAGCTCTATTTTTAGGAGCGCTGGCAAAGGACACGGACACACACGGATCTAATCACAGCTTCTCCCAGGCAAATGTTCCTTTTCTCCGGGTTTCAAGCCATGCTTATCAATTTCCTCCACATTGTTTCCTTCCCTCTTTCTCTGACACGACAACCCACCAAGGGGAGGAGGGACAAAACGAGCTGTGATGGAGAAAAAAAAGGGCAGGGGGAGATACCTGGGTGGGAGCAGGGTCTCCACCCCCAAACTGGGAGATGCTCTCCCAGTCAACAGCCCCATCCTTACAGTTGGGCTAGGGTTGTTCCAGGGGCTCCTCTAGTACAGCTTGTGTTCGGGGGTTGCTGGGGGGAAAGGTGGGGAGCACCAAGATCTCCCCAGGATGCCTGGTTGTGCTTTGTGGGGTGATGGAGGAGGAGCTTGATGCAGGGAGGGAGGAAGGTTGGAGGCTGAGTGACAAAACCGACCATCCTCGGGGCTGGATGTGGTGCCCTGGGCAGGAAGGGGCTGTTAATTTATTAAAACTTGCAAGATGTCTAGCTTGGTATGTTTTCCTCTTGGTGTGGCCCTCCAGGGAGGGATGACATCGGTGACAGGCAGGCAGCATGGTCATGGGAGGTCCTGGGGTGTGTCCAGGCTTGGTTGTGCTCTGTGCTGCTCGACCCTGAAATTTCCCAGTGCCTGTGAGAAAGCAGCTTTCCCCACCCGTGCTGCTCGCAGCTCCTCTTGGAACAAATATTCTGATTTATTTAATTCACCCCAATGGCTGGGGAAGCCACATGGGATGAACTTCATGGGGTGACAACCTCCGCCAGCCCCGGGTCTTGGGGGTGACAACTCCAAGCCATAAACATCTCCATAAGCAATGTACCTCAGCCAAGAAAAGTAGATTTTCCCCCTGGCTGATTTGCAGGCAGCAGCAAGACAGGCTTCCCAGGGTCTCTCCCTGACTCATTAAGTGGTCAGAAGCAATTAATTTAACCCCTTGCTTTCTCCATCTGGATAGAGAAGGGATTATTAACCGCCCTCGGAGGTGGCAAAGATGGATGAAGTTGGTAAATGGTCACCCTGAGCTTTCAATACAAGTTCTGTTTTCTTCAGATAATGAAACTTAAACCAGTTTGATCCCCCAAGCTCAGCAGAAATCCTGGTGGTTTTAGCTAAAACGGTCCTTGTCCAGCCCTAACCGAGCAAGTGAAAATTCATCATGGTCTAAACAGGACTGTGGTGTAGAGTCTGATTCTGGGGCAAAACCTGCATTTCTCAGAGCTGGGTAAAACACAGACATTTCTTAGTTAAGTAGAAACTTAAGGATAAAGATTATTTTCAATTCTTGGTGAACAAGACCATTGGAATTGTCCTAGTGGATACACTGGTGTCATTTGACTTGACAGGACTTCCACTTTTGATGTTAGAGTTTAGAGTTTGAAGCTGTTTTCTCAAGCAGAAAGCCATTCTAATTTATAAAAAAAAAAAAAAAAAAAAAAAAAAAAAAAGAAAGTTGAAACAGGCTTTTTTTTTTTTTTTTTTTTTTGCCTAAATCTTAGCAAAAAAGGCAAACTGGGTGTTTGCCAGGCAGTTGGGTAAATAAATCTTTTCTTTCTTTTCTCTCTCTCTTTCTCTCTTTCTCTCTTTTTCTCTCTCTTTCTCTCTCTTTCTCTCTCTCTTTCTCTCTCTCTGTCTCTCTCTGTCTCTCTCTCTCTCTCTTTCTCTCTTTCTCTCTCTTTCTCTCTCTCTCTTTCTCTCTCTTTCTCTCTCTCTCTTTCTTTCTCTCTCTTTCTTTCTCTCTCTTTCTCTCTCTCTCTCTTTCTCTCTCTCTTTCTCTCTCTCTCTCTCTTCTTTCTCTTCTTTCTTTCTGCCTCCCTCCCTCCCCCCCCCAGGAGAAAAGGGTGGTGGGAGGGGCCAGCCTGGAACCACCAGTTCTAATTCTAAGCTCAAACGTAAAAGAAGGCACCAGGGGAGATACTGGGGAAGAAAAGGGCTCTCCCTGGTGCTGCGACCCCACAGCCCTGTCCCTGCCAGCTCTCTGTTCTTCCAGCTGGTGGGCCAAAACCTCAAAGAAATATATTTTCCAAAACGGGCTGTTTGCTTTCCTTCACCATAAACACGGCTTTTTGTCTCATAGTGAAGATGCACTCTTGCTTTTATAAGCCCGTCTTAAGCACCACTTCTTAGATCAACGGCTTTAAATGGAAAAAAAAGAAAAAGCTCTTTTGAATACAAATGTGGCATTTACTTCCTTAATGCCTCTCTTTCGCTAAGCTACCTTCAAACCCATCAGAGACACTTTAATATATTGAACAGAACTCCCCTCATTTTGATGCTAATGCAGCATTTCATGCAGATAATGTGCTTGAATCATGTGCTGAAATACATTAAAGGTGAAATCTAGAGCTTCACAGAACTGCTGGTGGCTCAGCTCTCCTCTCCTTCCCCATTGCCATATGCAAGCCGGGTCTTGCCAAGCTCCCTGGCAGGTCCAAGGCCAAGCTTGTCCTATATAGCTTGGTTAATGTCTTTTCATCAATTAAAAAAACCCAAATCGCCTTATTTTTTCCATCCTGTTTCATCGCGATGGACTGTTCATTTGCAGGACTCCTTGCTGCAGGATACTCTGGAGGACAAATGAGCTTCAGCAGCTCATGGAGATGTTTTGAGAGGCTTTTAAGCATCATTGTCTGGATATGGCCTCCACTTGCCCTGTGCCAGGACATGGTAAAAGACAGAAATGAGGTTTCTAAACACAGGAAGAGCATCTCCACGCTCTTGGTTTGCTGCTTTCAAGCTTCCAACTCTCCTCTTGGCCTCCTTTGAAGGCAGGAACTGCTAATCCCACCTGGATGTTTTATGATGTTCCTGTTCTCACGATGCTTGATATTATCAGTTGGTGTCCCCTGGTGATGGCAGAGTGGCTGCTTCTTCCATTCTTTGGCTGGAGTCAAAATTAATACTAAAAAAGCTCTGAATTTGGGTCAATGTGAACTGAATCTTTTTTTTTTTGCCGGGGGGGGGAAATATTTTGTTAAAGTTTTCATTTTGGGTCAGCAGGTGTCAGAGGACCTGACAAGAAACTCCTTGTTAAAAAAGACATTAATTTATTTGTGGAAACCTTGTTTGTTTTGAAGAAATCAAAGGCAAGCACGTCAAGGTTTGGAAATACTTTCAACTGTGCTTTTCTGTGACTGTGTCATTAAAATGAAAAAAAAAAACCAAACCCAAAAGCTTGATTTCTGCTGAATTTCCTGTGATCTGGGTCTGCAAATGCCTGTATGTCCCCGAGGAGCTTCTTCATCCCGGGTGGGACACGCTTGTGTCCAGCATTTGCTGCTCACAACGTGGTCTAGCAGCCAAACAGTCTCCTGCGAAGCCGGTCCCTGGTGCGGAGGGGAGCAGATGTAGGCTCTTCACTCTGCTCCTGCAAATCAGGTGTGTTCCTCTTAATTAGTGCCACTCGCTGATGAGCAGCCATCCCTTCAGTGAAGCCCAAGGAAGGGCAAAGGGGGCTGTTAGCTGCGCCACAGGCCCTGTGGAGAAGCTTGGTGTCTTCCCTTTGCCCTGGAGAAGAAAATGCTAATGCAGAGACCTTCTTGCCTGGGGCTTTTTTTCTTCTGTTTTCAGCCTCAGAAGGGGGAATAGTCCTTTCCCATCCCTCCCAGGAATGCCTTTGTGTGCTTGTGGATGTATTAGTTTCAAGCTTTTGCTGTTCTTCAGGTGGTGACCCCCAAGGAGATGTGCCTGGCTGAGTATACGTGCTGCTCCACCACCTTGACCATGCTAAGCTGAGACCTGACTTGCTGGGCGCATGGGCTGGATGTGACCACTCTGATGAGATAAAGATGGGATGCCCCTGTGTGTGGGTAACTCTGAAGATCAAACTTAACGCCTGGAAGGAACGTGGGTCTGGATGAGAGCCAGATGGAAGTCCTGGTGGTGATGTGACTGCTGGGAATATTTCTCCTGAAGGCCTCTAAAGAAGCAGAGAGGGGAAATAAAACCTTGTTCGCTGCTGGCGGGCTCAATCCGCTTGGCTTCATGGAAATCTTCTTTTAGAAGCAGCATTGTTCTTGCTGCAGCCCTGCCTTGGAGGCTTTCCAGCAGCTCCGAGAAGAAGCGTGGTCCCTGATCAACAAGACTAAGCTGGAGGTGGTGCTGCGTGGCTCTGCCTTCCTTCCTGCCTAAAGATAGGTCAGTCCAGGTGACATGACTGCTTCCAGAGCATCCCACAACCCTTTCCCTGCTTGCAGAGCCACCTCTGTCCCTCTGCCAGCCCAAAGTCCACCTGGGAAAGGTGCAGGGCCACCAGCCCTGGGGCCAGAGCTTAGCTTGGCTTGAAGCACCCTTGTCAAACGCCCGTGGGCATCCATCCCTCTCTGAACTGTTCCCTGGCAACACACTTCTCTCTCCCGTTACAATAACTGCCGCTGACATTTCAGTGGCACTTTTCTTCCCCAGGGGATTCCTGAGCACTTTGCAAGCTGTCTTGCTTCTCCTGGTGCTGAAAGAAGACCACCAGCAAGGCTGGGTGCTCACCCATCATCCTCCCGTGCTGGCAATCAGGGCAAGGGACCCCACTCAATGTTTTCCCTGGCACAGCAGGAGGGCATTATGGGAAGATCCTGAGGGCCAGAGAAGAGGAATAACATTTTGGAAGGAATTGCGGAAGGAAAACCATGGGAAAATATGGGTGAAATCATGGGGATGGTCCCCAAGCAGACCCTGGGGTGATAGGCAAGTGGAGCACGTCAAGAGGTCACTCCAGACCATGCCATGGCTTTTTTTCACATCAGTTCCTCATTAAAGGGTTCCGAGCCTGGCAAAGGTGTGGTACCACCTCTCAGATCTCAGCTGGAGCGGGGATGGCATATGCAGAGCTTGGCCAGCGAGTGGGACACCCCAAAGCAGGGTCACTGGACCTGGCTGCTCCTCAACTTCAGCAGGAGGTCTGGGGAGATGATGAGCATATATATGGGGGGAATCTGGTGTTTAATCATAGAAACTTCTAGATTGGAAGGGACCTTCCAATCTAGATCATCAAGTCCAACCACCATTACTGCCAAACCCACTACTAACCCATGTCCCTAAGCACCATGTCTATGTGCCTCTCTGGGCCAGGTCTCACAGGCTCATGTGTTTTCTGTGTCCTGGATCTGCTCCCTGTCCTTGCTCACATGTGTCTTCTCCTTGCAGGTGGCCCCTCAGCTCCTGGCTGAGCATCTTTGGGCCATCACATCCTCCTGCCACTGATACAGATGGGTACAAAGAAGGAGCTCAGGCTGGACAGAGGGATGCAAACTCCTTTCCCGGGCTAACCCCAGGCTGAAGAGTCACTCTGTCACTGGGGGAGGTGGAGGAGGGAGTGTGCAGCACTGAGCAAATCTCTTCTGACAGCCGGGAAATGCCGTGGCCTTTGCGATGGAGCTGAGCTGACGGGCAGCACTGCTCCCTGGGCAGGCAGGACGTCCTGATCTGCTGGGGACCATGCCTGCAGTGGCACCACACTTGGAGACTCTGTCAGGAAAGGCAGACTTGGACCTCCTGGAGAGAGGCTTGGACACTTTCAAGCCCCCCTTGGAAAAGTCTTGGGCTTTTGCATTCAGGGTGCAACCCCCATGGCTTCTTGTCCTGTTTTCAGTCCTTGCCACTGGTTTTATCCCCTTTTCTCAGTTGCATGTACTGGGAGAGGGTCCTGAGCCCTCTGTCGCAGCCAGCTCAGCTGGTACCAGGTTCAGACCCCTGGCCTGGTGGGCCTGCAGCAGCAAACCCTGAGATTCACATGGGTTTGCATCAGGATGGAGGAAGTCTCAGGACTTTGTTGAGCACCAGTGAGATACTGGGCAGCTGGAGCTCATTGCTTGCCTTCTACCCTCCCAATTTGATGCTGCCATCAAATGTTCCTTTCTCCCTGAACCAAGCTGGGTGGCAATCAGCTGGGCACCGAAATAGCCACTTTGGGGCTGGGAGACCTTCCTCCAGCAAATCACGGGGTTCAGGAGGTGTCTGTCCAAGAATCTCCCTTCCCCTGGATGAGCCGAGTTCCTCAGCCCCATGCCCAGAGCTCTTCTTGCCCCCAGCAGCACCACCAGCCGAGCTCATTTCCCCAATTAAACGTTATTAGCACTTGAGTGAAAGGAGGCGGGAGGCAGTGGAGAAGGATTTTTATTGGGAAGTCGTTTCTGCTTTAATTGAATTGCTCCTGTTAACAGCAGCAAGGAGAAGAGGAACAAAAAGCCAAACGGGAGGTAAAGGCATTTAATTCACTTCTGCTCAAGAGGAGCTAATATTAATAAACTTCTGGATGAAGGGATTTGCAAGGGTTTGTTAGAGGGATTAACTCCAAAATGGTGATTAGATTTCCTGGAGTAAACTCTCTGATAAACAAAGGAGATGGCGAGATGCAGATGTTATTCCCACGAGGAGGGAAGCCCCTATTAACCCTGGTGCATAGAGCTGCTTCTGCTCTAAGGTAAAGAGCTTCCTCCACATTTACTCCAAGACCAGAGATGATGTCTGGGGCCCTTCCTAAGGGGGCCATGATGTCACTTAACATGAGGACCCCACACACCTGAGCTTGGATGGAGGTGGCACCATTTAGAAGAACCCCATGGACCAAGGAGCAGGATCTGGGAGTTGTTTGGGTGTCCATCCTTGTGGTGGTCCCACCAGCCAGGGCACATCCTGGGGGCAGATGCTCAGAAGAGCCTGTATGTGGCCACCCATGCAGCTCTCTCTGTGAGTATGCCATGTGGGCATTCGGGTTCCAGGGCTGTGGGGAGCTTCGTGTCAACCTTGGCCCTTGGGGGAAATGAAGGAGGAACTTCTGAGACCTTTCATCTTGCCTTTTTGTGTTCTTTTTAATGCAATGTTTTGTTCCAGGCATTCTGGCACATGGCTAATTTCAAAAAGCAACTGGTTTGGCTTTTGCCTTTTAATTTGATTTTTAATTTTAAATATAAAAATGGATCTAAATGGAGGATATAAAGGCCTGAGAGAGCACACATCATGTTGGAGCAGAGAAACACACCTTATTCCAAGGCAGAGAAAATATTTTTGTCTGATCTCAACCCATTTTTTTTTTCTCTTCAATTTTGCTGAAACTTTCTGCGAAAGACCCTATTTCAGATCAACCCAAAAGGTCCATGTAGGGGTAGACATAGGTCTCCACTGGTACGTTCTCCCCTTCATTGCACAGAGCCCAGCTGAAGGGCATCAGTACCAGGGAGCTGATTTGGATGGATCTCTGTATCCCACCATGCCTGCATGTTCAAACCCTGCTCTTCAAGCTCCCACCATCCATCCATCATCTCCAGAAGAGCCACCACAAGCCATAGGAGCATCTAGGTGGCTTTTTCAAGCTGCATCTGCTGAGGTAGGTCTGCACAGAGTCCCATGCTATGCTATTGAAAGACCAAGCAAGGGCAAATCCACCCCGAATCTCAGCCAAGGTTGCTGGGCTTGAAGGGTCAGGCCATTTGCTGCCATCAGTTACCATCAGGTTGCTCTGCTGATGCTGGGCCAGCATGAGACTTTCATAGAATCATAGATGGTTAGAGTTGGAAGGGATCATCAAGTTCCAAGCCCCCTGCCATGGGCAGGGACATTGACCACTAGAGCAGGTTGCTCAAACCCTAGTGGGAGGTGAGCCTTCTCTGCAGAACCTTCTCTGGTTCATGGTGAAATCTTAAGAATGGGCAAATCCGCTCAGGAGGAAAGAACCAAAAGCTGGTCTAGAGATAGGTGCTGGTCGCACGTTGATGGTCTTCAAAGCTCTGCTGGTTCCAATTTCTTTGTGCATGTTTGTTTCCTTAAAGTGGAATATTTAAGAAGGGAGGGGAAAACCATAATCATTTAGAGGGTTACCATCAGCCTCCAGGCACCAAATGTTCTCTGCTTCGAATCCACGTGATCAGATAGGGAATGCTACCTGAGGAAGTGTGGCTTTGCTGCCCATGCCCTGATTTGGAATTCCTGCCTCCATCCGCTGCTCCCAACAGCCTGAGCTTAAACCACACACTGAGTTTATGAGAAACTGAATGAAAAAGTCAAAACCACACACACAAAAAAGTCCTTTGGGGGAGCTGGGGGTGCCCGGCCAGGGCAGGGACAAGACGGTGAGTGCAAAGAAGGGGTTTATTCCCTGCTCTGCCCTGGGAATTTGAGGCCATTGGGGTATTAGTGGTGATTTAGGGATGGGATGAAGCCAGAGAGACATGATTGATAGAACATGGGATTTTCCCTGTTCTCCTCTTCTCCTGGTCCATCCTGTATTTATTCATCACTTTAATGCTTCCAAACTGCCCAGAACAAAACATTTTGGTCTTAGGGTAGAGCAGAAACCTCACCCTCCTGGATGGGAAGACGTGCCCATCTCCTATCCGAATATTCATCATTCTTGGCCTATCCAGCAGGACAAGTCTGCTTTCTCTTCCATAGCCTGTCCTCTCTCTCATCCTTCCCTTTCTCCTTGCTCTGCTGTTCCCTGTGCTCAGGAATCCTGGAGAGGGAGAGTCCTGGCAGTCAGGATAGTTTACAGCTGAGGAGGTCCTTTGGGGAGCCATGGCTTATGGAGGGGAAGAGGGGATGATGCAGTTGCTCCTTTGGGATGATGGTGCATCTCTGTGAGTCTCCTGGCTCTGGGGGTGCAGTGACTCACTGGTATGGGGAGATGCTGTGGGATCCTCCATAGGACATGGCCTCCATTTGCTCCAGCGAGGATGGGGACACTGGAGGGAAGGTAGTGCCCACCCCCATTGTAGCCACGGCCACGCTCATGTGCTCACTGGTACCCTCCTTACCCATCCCAGGAGATCTCAAACAGACTTCTTGGCATCCCGATCCATGAGGTTTGCAGGACATCCCCAGCAGCTCCTGCCAGCCCTTGTGCTGTGCCCAAAGTAGCCCCATCTGCTACCTGGTTTTGTCCTCAATGTGTAGGGCTTTGAGGACTACGGGGAGGTGTCTGGTCCCCTCCTGGGTTCCTCAGGGATGCTGCCCTCTCCCAGCATCCTGAACCTCCTGGTTTGGCAATCCCTGGTCCACGGGATTGGAGGAGAGCTCTTTCCAAGGCTCCTTTCTCCCCAGAGGGGTATTTAAATTCTCTCCACGTGTTAAAGTGATGCTGCTGAATGACAGGAGAATGTCGTGGGATGAAGGCAAGGGCACTGTACGTGTTTCTCCAGCGCAGAGCAGGCAGGACTCAGGGGGTTATTGCCACCTTGGTCCTACAGCCATGCTGGAGCCTGCTCTCACCGCTATTTTTTTTTCATTCTGTGGCAAGGTCAGTTGATAAAGATAACTGGGCTTAATGCACTCTGACTTCTGTGAGGCATTTGACTCAACCGTGCATCCCAGCCTGATGAGAACCCAGCCCCGCGCCAGCCCTGCGCCGTCCGTGTTAAATGGATTAAAAGCTGGTTGCTGGTGAGATCGTTGGTGCTGCTCTCCTGCTCTCTGCTATGCTTGTCACCGACTTGAAAACCGATATAAAATAAGCACTGGACGTATTTGCAGATGCTGAAACCTGGCAGAGCAGAAAGGGGAAGAAAACAACCCATTAAATTGGGCTGGCCCCGGTGGTGCAGAGGGTTTGGGGTTCTGCTGGCATCCATCTGCCGTCATAATGCTGGAGCAGAGGACAAACAGGAGGGGATGTGACATCTGTGCCTCCCCAAGGATGAGCCTTGGGGTCAGGGAGGGATTAGCCAGGCTGGAGGTGCTGGCAGGGAGTGGAAGGGGTCTTGAAGCAGATGGTCTTCAGTTGGGAGCAACACCAACACCGTCATCTCCCCAGCGTCTGTAGGCACTGGTGGGGAAACTGAGGCACGGGGCAGCCCTACAGAGTAAGGCCTACATGGGAGATGGTTTCTCCAACCCAAAATCACGCAATACCCCTGCTTCTTATTTGCTTTTTAGGTGTCTGGAATCTGGGCTGCCCCTGAAGCTGAGCCTTTCTGTGTCCCAGAACACTGGCGGGTGCCAATGCTGAGCCTCTGTTTCCCTTGTTTCCTGACCCTGCCACCCCAAATCACTGGGAAAATGCCTTTTAATTGTTAGATGCTCACTTCTCTGCTAATTAACCACCTTGCAGGCATTTAGCAAATGATGCTTTTTGTTCATAATTACCAGGAAAAGGTGATTCCTACCTCCCAGAAGCAAACTCATTTGCACCTACCGGGAAACATATTTTCTTTCTTTTTTTAGATTTAGTGGGCTGAGAGAGCTCAAGTGTTTTACAGAGAGGCAGACCCAGCTCTGGAGTGTAGTTTGATCCTGCAAAGTGCCATTTAGAGATTCAGGGGCTTCGTTTGCTTTTCTCTAGTCCCTTCGGAGCCTGTCCAAAGGCTGCAGCTCTCAGGCTGCCTGCAGAACCTCTCCAGGCTTCCCTCATTGGATCATGTAGCATCTCTGTTTAATTTTATTTAGGTCTTCTTTTGGCTTTCAGGGTTTGTTTATGGGTGTGTAGGAGGGGTCATCCCCTCGTGTCATCCTGGCTAGGCTGAGCTCTTCTGTCAACACCCCCTGCATTGCTTGCACCCATACAGCAGAAGGGGGGAACTGAGGCGGGAGGCTGGGAGCAACTGGGTGTGCATCCCATGGGGAAATCAAACAGCAGCCCATCCCCGACACCAGGGAGAGGGATGGATCCAACCTCGGGGCTCTGGTCCCCCAAAGGCATCCCCCTGGGATCCAGCACTGGGAGTTACAGTGACCTGACACAACTCATCTCGTATGTGGCCCTCTGCAGCAACAGCTTTCTCTGGCACGGGACCACCGGCCCCTTTTCCCACTCCACCGATCGATACTCCCCATCAAAAAGCCCTTGGCAGTGAAGCCAAGAAACCATTTCCTCTTGGTGAAACTGCCCGTGGAAGAGCCGAGTTCAGCCTTTCTATAAATAGCCCCGGCCGCCGTCACGCTGTTGCCACCGGCTTGCGTGCCACACGGTCCCTGCCCCTGCCTTTGCTGATTCAGCACGTCAGCTCACACCCTGGGGAAGATGACGTTAATCCCTCAGTTCTGAAAGCCTGGCTTTAGCTTCCCGCCAAAGATGTCAGCATGGGACAGCCAAGAGTGGCCGTCACCTCCCTGTCAGGCCTGGCAAGCGAGGGGTTTCCATCCATAAGGAACATTTCCCTTTCCCCCTGCAGCCTTCCTGCATGAAATATTGATTTTTTAGAGGGATTTTCCATGCAGGGAAAGCAAAGCCCTGGACCAGCTCCTCGCAGCATCCTCCTCCTCCTCCTCCTGGAGGAGCAGCATTCGTGCTGCTGGCAAAGGTGAAGGAGGTATGTTGAAACGCACCCAGCCCCAAATCCCAGCCCTGCGCTCCCCAGGCTCTGCCAGAGAATGTTGCCCAGCCCAAACCCCTTCCCCTAGGGCTTGCAGAGCCCTCTCCACCCCACTCCAGCTCCGGGCCACAGGCTGAGCGCTTCCCAGGGGGGAAGGTTGATGGGAGAGGCTGTAACTCCACCAGTGCTCTCCCCACTGATCTTCAAAACCACTGAAGTTGGGGAAATCGGTGAGGTTTTGGGTTGTTTGGGTGGGTTTTTTGGTTGGGTTTTTTTTATTATTATTTTTATTTCTATCTTCTTTTTCCTTCCCTTGGATACTAAAATGTAGGACTCCAGTTTTTAATGAGGAAGGAGCTCCGTGGTGTTAATCAAACGCTGCCGGCCAGCGGGGTGCGGGAGCGACGGCTGTGCAAATGAGCAGGGAGACTGAAAAGCCAAAAAAAAACCCCCCCAAAACCCCCAAAAAAGAAAGGATAAACCAAAAATAATAATAATAAAATAAATAAAAGGAGAGAAATTCCCTCTGAGAACTGAGCTGCCGCTGGAGAAGCCCCGCTGAAAGTGTCCCCTCCCCATATGAGATATCCCATAGCCTGGGGACATGCCTGCTTTGCCAGGCTGAGGACACTCAGCGAGGTGGTGGCTGAGTGTTTGCAAAAAAAAAAACCAAACCCCAAACCATAAAAAATATATTTTTTGTACATGTATTATTTTTTTCCATACGTATATGTACATTTTTCGTGGTTAGATTTTGATTTAAAAAGAGAAATGCTGCTCATCAGCTGCTTTTAATGGTAACTCACAGCATTTTCCCTGCAAAAGCACCCAAATATAGCCAAGGACCCATTTAAATTACAGGCAGGACAAAACATTGGAGGCTGCTCAGATTTAATAATAACCGTAATATGGATATTAGTCTCTGGGCTTTGTCATGCAATAGCTTGTATTATTAAATTCTTCACGCCCTGCGCTGGTTTTGTTCTGTAAATTCGGTGCTGAGGTTGACAGGCATCTTGGAGATGAACATCTCCCCCGGAGTACGTCCAGGGTGAGGGCTCCAAGGGCCCCCTTGGGCTCAAATGATGCATTTTTTGGAGCCGGCACGCAAAAATGAGAGTAATGTTAATCCTGGATACATATGCTGGTCCCTCCCCAGTGAGGTGATGAGAGCAGGGGCTGCTAGGTGGTATTTTGGGGGATAGTTCTGGAGAAAGTGGGATACTCTGTGTACATCTGTGTGTCCTGTCCTCCGTCAACAAGGTTTTTCCACTGCCCAATTTTAATCACATTTAGGGGGGAGGTTGGTATCCCACAGGGAAATGTGTCTCTGCTGCTGCTTAAAGGAAGAACCCAGGGATGCCTGGAGGTGCCCAAAATGATGCACCTCAGCCTTTTCATGGAATCACAGAATGGTTAGAGTTGGAAGGGACCTTAAAGATCCTCAAGTTCCAACCTCCCTGGGCAGGGACACCTGGCACATGGATTTTCCAGCAGCCCCATGGATTTTCCACTATCCCCATGGAATCAGGGCTGGGAAACAGAGACTGCAGGCTCTTGCTTGGGGTTAAAAAAAACAGCAGTCACATATTTTCAATTCACTGAGGACAGTAAAAGTCACTTCAGTAGAGAAATGAACTTATTAGTGCTCATCTGTCCTCCTGCTTGCGCAAGGGCTTTCAGCATCCCTCAGCTTTGCCTCTTTGGATGCAGAGCCAGGCTTGTCGTGCTGCCACCACATCCCTCTCAGGCCATTTGATGTCCTGAAATTGAGCTTTCTAATTGGGGGTTTTCTAATTGCTGCTGCTGTTAGAGCAGCTGGGGTGGGATCGAGGCAGGACCCCGATTGCCAGCACCTGTGGGGTGCTGCAGTGCCTTTACTAGAGGGCTGGGGAGAACTGGGGGCAGCTGTGTTTTTAGGGGAGCTGCAGTGCTATAGGGACCCAGGAAGGTATGTGTCTCCCTGTGGGGACTCCCTTGATGCACTGTCACCAGTGCCTTAAACTTGGGCATCGTGGGGTGCTGAGCCAGGGTGGGGTGTGGAACTGGGGGTGCTGTGGGGTTTTGGGCATCCTCCATGGGAACCCCACTCTGGGAAGGGATGTTTCCCTCTGTGACTGGTTCCAGTGGTGCTATGTGTCCTTTCTTCTGCTGGGGGTGGGGGGGGTAAACCCTGCTGCGTGGAGGCAGGCTGCCCTCCTCCCAGGTGTGGGTTAACCACATAACCTGCTTTTTCTGTTGACCGGGAGGGGAGTGGTGGTGTTTAAAGCCCTTTAGAGAGCCCTTTGGTGCTGCCATCTTCCCCCTGGGCAGCAGGCTAGGGTTGAGCATCCCCAAAATGTGGCTGCTGCTGGGCATGGGGGGCTGCTTGGTCCTTAGGAGGCATGGCTCTCCTTGCCATGATGTGGGAACTGGACCCCAAATTTGGATCTGTGGGATGGGGCTCCCTGTCCCAGCAATGCCTGCTGGGCTGAGAGGGTCAGGGTGGATGCCTGGGTGATGAGCCCCTGTGTCAGTCCCACATCGGGGATGCTCCTGATGGTGCTTGGATCTGTGTCGCTGTGGCAGGAGGGATCTGGGGTGGGCTATGGGGCAGGTCCCTCTAGCAGGCAGCACTGGGATGAGGGGCCAGGCTGTCTTGGGCTGAGCAAGCACTGGGACAGGGCCTGGCAGCTCACCCATCCTGCTGCAATGAACTGGGCTACCAGTGGTCACTCCCGTTTTGAGGCAGAAACCCCTCTTTGCTGGCTGTGCTTTGCTAATTCCTTGTGGACCTTGCAACGATATAGAGCTCCTAAAACCATGACCTGGGGGAGGTGGTGGAGCTGCACCTCCTTCCCTGAGCCATGTTTTAGCCCTGGCAGGGGGTGCAAAGTCCCATAGAGATGGGAAGGAGGGAGAAAACCTCCCGTGTTTCTCCCCTGTCTGCAGCTTGGGAAGGCTCGAAAGGAAAGTGGCGGATGAGAACGGAGCTGACACCGGGCGAGGAGGGGGCTATCAGGTCGAGAGTTTAAGAGGAAAAAGCCAGTGCTTGAGGAGATGGGGATCAGAGGTAGCACTGGGCGATGCCTTGGAGGCAGGAGCAGATGTGAAGGGAGGGAAAGAGCCCATCAATTATAAAAGTTTATGGTCCGGCTTCTTAATTGCTCTCTCTTAATGTTTCCAAGGGCTGTAAGAACTCAACCAGGTGGACAAGCATCCAAGGCACTGTCCCCCTCTGATTTATCAGCTTTTTCAGTGTGAGATGATGGTAGTTTTAATTAGTCCTACTTTCTCCTTTTTTCCCCAAGGTTTTAATTTTCTGTCTGGATTTGGGTACATCTCTGTGAGTAAGCGGCTTAAGGCCGGGGAGGGAGGTGGGGAAAACACGTCGGTGTGGTTCAGGAGGAGGAGGGGGAGCACAAAATTCTGTGTTGAGTTTGTACCAGTCCCTTGGATGCTTTGCCCTCAAGGAGAGGGAAGAAACCGAACCAGCTCATTTATCTTCAGCTGAGAAGATGCTCCAGAAAGAAAGGCTTGTTTTTTCTCCCCATTGGGTTGAAAAGCCTTTAATTCTCAGTTGAATTAAATATACTTTGTGTCCCACCTGAGCAGGCTTTGCAGGGGCACCCCAATAAGTTTTCAGGATGGGGGAGCCTGGTTCTGTCCTTATCTCCCACATGTAGCATCCAGGAGGTGAAACCATCCCAGGACCTGGAGCAGAGCCTGTCCTGGAGGCTCCAGCCTTGGAGATCTGCTCACTATGGGTGAAAACAGGAGGGAGAAGGGGTTAAACCTTTGGTAGCCAAATTAAGGAGCTCAAAGGGAGATACAGGGGATTTTGGAGGCCATGGAGGGGTTACTTGATGCTAGGAGCTGGCGGTGACCCTGTGCCAGGGACTTACTGCAGCTCCTGCACTGGCTTGGAGGGGAGATTCAGGCAGCCTGAGCACGTGCTCAGACTGATGTTCTTTTGGTCAGGAAAAGAATGAAATAAAAGGTGCTCCCATGTTTAAGAGCTGAGATGGGAGGAAAACAGAGAACAGAGTTACCACTTGCCTTTTGGTGCTTTCTGTGAGAAAAAACACTTCCCAAGGTGTTTGGGAAATGGCCAACCAAGAAGAGCATCATTTTCAGGAGCATGTCCCCATGTCCTTCATCCCCTCCTCAAACAGAAGAGTGTGTGGGAGATGCTGGGGGGGGGGGGGGGGNGGCTTTTTTTGGAGGTGAGAAAGAAACCTGTGTGCCTGCAAGTGGCTTCCGGGCTTTATTCATGGACCACCCAAAATCGGGCTGGCATCTCCCCAAATTGGAATATTGTCATCGCTTATTTAGTTGCTCTGATCTCCTTCCTGTATGTGATTTAAGCATTGCCCTCCAGGCAAATCCTTTGCCGTACCTCAGTTTCCCTTGTAGTGCCAGGTTTGCTCCCTCACCCCTGCCCGTGAAGGCTGTGATGCCAGTGCCACTGGAGGATCCAGGCACCCCCCCAAAACGCCTCGAATAAGCAACAGAGAGAAAATCCATTAAGTCTCACCCCTCTGTGATTAGATGCCTCTGGAACATATTTCACAGCCTCTTTCTTCCCCAGCTCCCTGCTCCCTTCTGACTGCTCCCAGCTGGGCTGGGAAGAGGGCTCTGCCACAGCCATGCCCCACACCACCGATGCTTAGGGTGGTATTTCCCACGCAGGGGGAAACCCTGCCTTGTGTTTGCACCCGTGGGGAGCAGGAGGCAGCAAATAAACGTGGTCCCAGCACTCCTCCCCTCTTACACAGGTAATTTATTCCCTGGATCTCACGGCGTTCGAGGCACCTGGAAAATAGCTGTGTGGGCTTTCCATATGGGTTGCTATTATTTTCCAGGGTACAGAAAACAGATTGTTGGAAGAACTCCCTGTTCTGTGGCTTGTGCTATTTTATTTTTTAATTTTTTTTTAAATTTTTTCTTTTTTTTTTTAAGCAGAGCAGCAGTCAGTGCTGTTTCCTCGTTGCTGAACATTGTTTAGAGACCGCTCCCGGTGCAACTCGAAGCAGGAATAGGCTTAGAGCTTTTAATTAAAAGCTGCAAGCTGCTCTTTCTTCTAAATGCAAAGTCTCATCTACAGGATGGGAAGAAAAAGAATAATATTAAGAAAAAAAAAAAAAAATGAAGTCCATTTTCACTCTGTGGGGAAGGGCTGAGAATAAGCCGTGGGGATGTTTCTCTTCACAACCCGGATCCTGTTGGTCCTCGGGGATCTCAGTGGCAGGTTGGGATGGTTTTTGGGAAGCCTGCTGCCTTGGTGGGCTGGGCACATTGCTGATCTAATTAATATTATATAGGCAGCTTTTTCTTGAGCCTGACCCACTTGCCTGCACCTCCAGCAGCTGTGCTGGCCCTGCTGAGCCCCCCAGCCTCACCCAGGGGCTGTTTGGGTCCCTTAGGAGGGGGTACCACAGATGTTTCCCCAGCCCGCTGGCTGTTTGGCAGTGCCCATGCATGGTTAAAGAGGTCATCCTGCTTTTAAGCACATCACTGAGCATCTCTGTCTCCCCTGGGATGCAGAGTACTGAGAAGAGCCTGTGGGGATGGGAGGAAGCTTTCACCACAGCGGGTGAGGGTACTGGAGGACACAAGAGGTCCCTTGGGTGGGTGCGGTGCTGGGTACAGGGATGAATGGATACTCTGGATTGATAATCAGGGAGTTTTTATTTGTGGCTCCAAGGAGAAGTTGGGTTTCCTATATTTGGTGCTGAGGAAGGTGTCTAGCTCTGCCTGTCGTCCCTCCATCTGCGACGTCTGGCTCATTGTGGTGGTGAGCTCCAAGCTCAGTGCTTTGGGAAGTCATACAGGGGATTTTATTTCCCCCTTTTGCTGATGATGGGGAGGAGACAGGGGGAGGGGGGGAAAAATGCTCCAGTTCCTTCTTGGCCATTGCAATTCCTTTATTGTACCTGTCTGCTGCCCTCCTTGAAGGGGGACCAGGGTGGCCTTATGTCCCCTTGGGGGATGCTGGGCAAAGGCATCCTGCCCATCTAGTCCCGTAAATGTAATGGTTTGTGGGAATAAAAGAAGAAAGGCAATGAAGGGGGGGGGAATAATCCCTATAACCTATAATAAAAAGAAGATGCTAGTAAAGATATTGTTAATTTGTTGGGCTGTGGGTCTGCATTTATATTTTCTGTGTCTGGCAGCTCTCCGCCTCTGAATTCAAAGCTGTGTCCTGGGTAAAATATGAAATGAGCTGTAAGAGGAAGGCCAGCAGCTGAGAGCCTCCCCCGTGGGGTAGATGGGGTCTGGGGGTTTAGCTGTAGCAGGGCTGTTGGCTATGGGAGGGATTTTATAGCCCCTTGGCCTCCTTTTGCTGTGGTCAGAGATGTGTTTGGCTTCTGCTTTCATGGGTTTGATTCTGAGTCTTCAGGGTGACCTTGCGTGATGGTTTTGGGTTTTTCCCGGCAAACCAGAGCTGGGAATGCATATTCACAGGGTGAGACCGAGAATGTGTTAATGAGAACAAGGTGAGATGCAGCTTTTATGTTAAATCTTCAGCCCCCTTAAAAACCTCTGGAAGGATTGCAGAGAGAAAGATGGGGAGCCCTGAACTGAGGTCTGCATCCTTCCTACCCCAGCCTCCAGCCCTCCCTCCATCCTTCCTACCCCAGCCTCCAGCCCTCCCTCCATCCTTCCTACCCCAGCCTCCAGCCCTCCCTCCATCCTTCCTACCCCAGCCTCCAGCCCTCCCTCCATCCTTCCTACCCCAGCCTCCAGCCCTCCCTCCATCCTTCCTACCCCAGCCTCCAGCCCTCCCTCCATCCTTCCTACCCCAGCCTCCAGCCCTCCCTCCATCCTTCCTACCCCAGCCTTCATCCCTCCCTCCATCTTTCCCAGTTCAGCCTGCATCCCTGACACTGGACCCAGAAAGCAGTTCAGAACCCTTGGATCAGGTTCATTGGGGTCCCTCAATCTTTTCTGCATGTGAAGTCTTATAGCAAAGCAGCTTTGCAGGGGAGCTGATCGCCTCCTTGCACAGTGTCCCGTGCAAAGCGCCCGTGCCGAAACCTGGGTCAATCTGTAGGGAGATGCAGGGTGCTTGTTGTGAGCTCTGTTTGGGTGCCTGAGCAGAGAGAGCTGAGGTGGGAAGGGGTGGCCGTGGGTTTTGCAGGGAGATTGGCAGCTCTCCACCCAGAGCCTCGGCTCCTCGTCCCTCCCAGAGCACATTGAAATTCAAATCGCGCCTCTCCAGCACTGGCTCTCTTTGTTGCTTCTTCAAATGACTAATTGTCACTTTTTTTAATAAGGCAGCATCGTGGGGAGGTGCAGGAGGCTTCCCCCCTCCCCCTTTTACGATTATTATTATGAAAAAGAGGGGGTGGGGAAGGAGGAACACAAGCACCAGGGATAGTAAATCTCTTCCTCCTCTCCACACACCAGCTGCTGTGATGCTTTACTGCAGCGGCCAAGACACTTCATCCTCCTCCGGGGCTTTACTTGGAGCTGTGCAGTAGCTCGAGTAAACAGGGTGATTCCTGCTACATTTGCTTTTTATTTGCCTATTTTTTTTTCCCCTCAAACTGGCTCTAAATAGCCAGGGAGGGGATGGGCTGGCTCGAGGTATCTACCCCTTTCCCAGCCCTCTGAGTTAATTTAAAAGCTCTTGTGTTAACTTAAGGCCAGGCTGAAGCCTTGTTGGTCTCCCAGCAGGGAGGGCACGGAGTTGGTTGTGGAGCTGCCCTCGCTGTTTGCTCTTAAAACTCTGCTTTTACCATCCCTGGTGTTTCTCCTTCAGGAGAAGGTGTTCTCAAGGCTGGAGGGACAAGTGGGGTTTCAGGGTCCTTTCTCAGCTGTTCCCCACCGGTCTCTGGGATGTGCTGGGCGGGATAAGAATTAATTTGATATATTTGGAAAGCTTGGCAGTAACCTGGGGGTGGGGGAGCCTTGGCTCAGGCATGAGTTCTTGACTCTGTCCCAAGGGTGAATGAGCAAGGAGCAGAGTCAGGTCCTTGGAATCAAGCCCTGGGGGCTGTGGATCAAGTGATGGGGAGAAGCAGATGCTAAAATAGCATCAACCCCAGGCAGGACTTATTCTCCTCGTTCAGTGTGGTGGCATCGACCCAAAAGGTTGCCTTTGAGGGTGGTTGTTTCCTGGGCTGGGTGACGCAAGGACAGACAAGCTCTGGACCACCTTTCATCCCACCCGCTTCAGTTTGGTGAGTGAAGTGCAAAGCCTGTCAGCCCCAGCCCCTCATCAGGCAAATTATCTCATCCTTCTTCTCCCAGCCTGGCCGTGGGGATGCTGTGAGCTCCCTGGCGTTGCTGATGGGAGGTCAAACAGCCAGTGCGGGGGGACCGTCTTCCCCTGCCGTACTTTGGCTTCTCCCTTCCTGAGCCCTGTCCCCAGGGTGGGTCTGAGCTGCACGGGGATGGATTTCAGGCACAGCACGCCGTGAAAAAAAAGCACTAAACCCTTCTCCAGCTTTTATTTATCTCAGCGCATCTCTCGCTATTAACTACTGCCAGCCTGGTGCCAGCTGGACCGTTTATGATGGCAATAAAAGCCAAACGGCAATATAAAATTGCATCTGTCATAATTGGGCTTGATTTAACCACGGGTGGAGGCAGCTGATGCTGATGCTCGGGTGACACAGTGCGTCAGGGTGCCTTGCCCACAAAAGTACCCACCGTGGCCAAGTCCCCCCCGATGTGCTGGACCCTGGAGCATCTGTTTTGCAGGGGAATGAAACCCCTCCTGTTCTCCCTGAGAGCAGGAGGCTGCCCGAGCTCGTGGTTTAAAGTAATGGAGGAAAGGATGGCTGTCATTTTAATTTGGTTTTGTCAGGCTATTTCTTCTTGTTGTTTGGTTTTTTTTCCTTCTTTTCTTTTTCTTCCTGAACTTCACAGGAGACTGGACGGTGCTGGCAGATGAGGAGAACTTTAACTCCTGCTGCTCCAGGAACCTACCACTGGATTTTTTGCTTTCCCAGAAAGGCAGCTGCATCAACGATCAAAAAGCCCTTTGCTCCTTGTGGTTTTTTACAGCTTTGGCTTGTCCTGCTGGAGACAGGATAGGAGCAGATACTCATTGTACAGAAGTTGTGGTATTTGCACCCAGGAAGCAGCTGGTCTGTGCATGACCCTCATGCTATACCAGACTAAGGGTGGATGGGTTTACCTCTTGTTTCCCCTTCCCCTGTTCACAAGAAGCGTAGGAATCTCTCAGTGCGGGTTTTGGGGTGGTTTGGTGTATCATAGAA
>VZTM01031179.1:2443-13556 GCA_013400555.1 Jacana jacana
TAGGTGAAAGGGAAGCATAAGAACAGGTTTAGCCTTTTTGTATATCTGAACCCATCCTTGGGACAGTACACATTTTCTGTGGTGTTTCTTTCACATTTACTTGGAGCATGACAAATATATCTATCCAAGCAACTATATCAACACTATGAGCTTATTTTATCTAAGACCAGGCGCCTTGTGTTGTTATGTAGGTGGAAAGGCAGATAAGTTTCTCCTTCTTCTTCAAGATGAGTAGGTGTGTGGAAAAATGCCATACGAATAAAAGTATCTTTGATTCATCATTATAACATTCATGCCATAAAAAACTATTTGCATTTAGGAACTCTTTTTTCACCCCTGCATTCCTGGGAAGTATACAGCATACAAAAAAAAGACCAGAGCCCAAGAAGTGCACTGATCCAAAATCCAATTTATCTTTACATTTTCTCCACAATATTTTTTTATTCATTTTATTGTGTTTTTCTTAATAAGTTAACAAAATTTCTATTGTAACTAGGTCTTTTTGGTAAATGCCTACTCAAAGCACTCAGAATCTTCTTCTTTGAAATACCTGTAGTTAGAGTAAATCGTAAAATCTACCACAACCAGTTGAGCTCAGTTCAGCTACGAATTTTCTTTTTTAATCCACCTGAATCTCCTCTACTCCTCCCCATGTATTCTGTGGGCAAGGAAAACCAAAGGTCTTGATTACACAGAATGGCCCACAGTATTTTCTCCTAGACTACTCAAGCATAAAATTAAAGACACATTGCACTATTCCTTTAGAAGTCTACAGTAGTGGTATTATCATAAATCTCAAACTGACTTCCTTATTTCATCTTTTCCCAGCATGCGAACATGCAGGCACTGGAAGCATCTGTGGGATTCTGAATACATCTGAAGTAATGTGCACATAAGTCCCCCACTGAATGGGTCTTAAATCTGCAGCATTTATTGTTCAGAGCACTGCTTCAAGTTGACTTGCAGTGCAAGAGGATTCCTGCAGAGGCTTTATTAAAGTCCAAATTCTGCAGTCTGACATAAACAAAATGCTACTTCTCAGCTCGTTACATGAAAAATACGTCTGCTAACAATACTCTATTTCACTCATTTGACACGCAAAGCCAATTGGGAGAGTGATCTGTGGGGGAAGAAGTGGTTTTGTAGTCTCATTCCAGTCAAAAGATTGAGGATGTGTTTCTAGCTGAGCCATAAAAAACTCTGAAGGATCATAACCTCTTCTTCCTCTGTCTGTAAAAAGTGATATTTCTTATTTCTCATGTAGAACAATCAAGCTAAGGGTTTGTTGATTTCTTATGCTACAAGAGTGAAATTAAAAATAAATTGAAAATTAAAAATAAATTTGTAAAAAAGAGAGCATTCACTATTGAAAAACTGGTTACATGGCAACATGACACCACCCGAGCATTGCAAAGTAGCAGGAAGGTACCAGTGAATTGAACCTCCAGATTTCAAAGGATTTATGTTTTGTATTCATACAGGAAATTCAGCTAAAGTTATTATTAGTTCTCGTTTTCCTCAGGTCATCTAACATGGGCCTTTCTGCTTCTTCATTCGGTGTTATTTCTAGGTGTGAATGCCTTTTCTGTCTTGTGAAATTGATACCCTATCTCATTAACATAATATTTCTTTTTGGATTTCATTTTCTCTCTTGTCTGTAGCTAGTATTCTCTATTTTACTTTTTACTTTCTTTGTTGTTGCTACTCTTACTCTGTAATGTGTTTTGGAATGCAGTTTACATGAAAGATGCTATACAACAAGCTAAGGATAATCTAATTTCTTTCTACCAAAGAAAACAGAGTTCTCTACAAGCAAGAGTTATATCCATTATTGTAGAAATTCAGAGGGGCTAGATGATGAAAAAGTCAGAATAGCTAGTGAGGGTGTATCCTGCATTATTGCTGTTCTGTAAGGGCAGAGAGAATGCAATGGAAAATACTGTTTTGTTTGCTGTCATTACTTTCTGCGTTGCAAAAAAAGTAACACTGAGCAGATGCACCTTTTTTTTCTGAACAGAAGTGTTTTCTCTTCCTAATTAATTGGGGACTTATTCAGAACTGGCTCAGCAATACAAAATTGACCTTTGAAGATCAAAGTGATAAGCCATATGGGGCTAAATCCTGCCTCTTTTATGTATGCAAAACTCTCACACTTTTCAGATGATTTTGCATCAGGATTTAGACAAGTGATCATCATAGACCATGAAAAACACTCCCTGAGACAGTTTAATCTGTACAACCAGAACTTTCATATTTCATGTTCTTCCCCCTGCCCTCCAGTGTCCACCCCTTCCTTTCTTCCATGTTTCTTCTGAGAAGGTTTTAGCCCCACGCACATCTTCCTCAATCACCCCATATTTCTTTAGCACAGTTGGAAAACTGCTTGTAAAATACACAAAATCTTGAAAGTGAGAATACTAGCACTGCATTATTTAAGAGAGCCTCCTCATTACACTGTCACTTCATTTCAATTGTTTGAAATTGTTCTGCACCTTAAGGCATATGCAGAATCCAAACCAGGATCCAAGTGTGCTTACATTATACTATTATTTCTTGAATGAAGCGGTTTAAGACCAACATCCGGAGGGTTAAACTAATAATTCAGAATCAACCAAAGATTCTTCTTCTGAAATACCTTACAAATTACACTGACTACATAGTTTTGTATTACATATTTTAAATTTATATTAAAAATATTCACTATAATAATACTGTGTCTGCTGCCATAAGAATTGTTTTATCAAAGTTACCCCAGAAATACTTCTTAAATTTAAAATAAAGCCTGCTGGTATCACAAAGTGAAAGTTGTAAGACCTCAACAACACCAATAGACGAAAGTATATTAAAAACTTGTGTGTTCGGTGTAATATACTCCTTCTCATAGCTACTGTTCCATTTTACGGTGGTTGACTATCTAGGCATAGAATACAGTCTATAGTCATTCTAGTCATTAAAAAGAAGCCTAAAAAGTTCTAGTGCTCTGACATTGTCATAACAGCCAAATGATGCAGGTGCAAAATGTTCACAGTCCCCTACTAACTCTTCAAAGCTCACGATTACTGCACATGCTGAGGGCTGTACTGCACCAATCACACTCTAATTAGGAAAGAAAAAGTGGTTTACATTTCAGGCAAATTTCTACTGGTATTGTTTAGACAGAATGAGAATAAACCTTGGATGGTGTCAATCTAAACAGTTTCTTGATTGTCAAGACAGATATTGTCAAGACTGATAACAGAATTGTGACTATATTTTTAACCTCATTGTGGATGGAATTAAGAGTAAAGCAATCTTATTGCATGCTATCTCATAATTTTCTATAGGACTGAAAAGAATTTAATATTTACTAAGATATTTTTAGATTAGGAGATGGAAAGAAAAGACGGACCTGTGGTTTATCTGTAAAAAACTCCAGGCAATCCAGATGTGGTGATGAGAAGACACAAAATCCTTATTAATGTTCTGCCAGAAAAGCTTTGATTAGATTTTGTGCCTTCACTGACACCAAAGTCAACTAACATGAAGATGCAAATTCATATGAAACAAGCTTCATATGTTCTACTGTTTATGGAACTGTGCCATAACCATGACATAGTTTGTACAGAGAGATGCTTTTAAACTGTCTTCACTAATCCTAGGTTCTTCTTATTGTAAGACATCTTCCGGTATGTTTAAAGTCTGGGCAGTCAAAAAACACCACCCAAGCTCTCAAGTAGTGACCTTACTCAGTCAGATACTCAGGGCAGTTGCAGCCATAAATATAAAACCAGGCAATAAGCTATATTCAAATTTTGTACCCTGTTCTGCTTTTAGGTTACATATTAAAAATAAAAGCCAGCACCATAAAGTTAAATAAAGAAGGCCTCTCAAGAGTGACATGCACCAAAGCTGCAACTGACTGCACTCTATGAGATGGTAAAATGCCTACCTACAAAAGAGTGGAGCTGTAAGTATTTCTAAATTAATGTTTTTGTCCTACCTCAGATATACTTGCCAACATAAATTCTGCACAACAGTTCCATAAAAACACTCATGATAAATTTCTACACTGAATTAAACCTCCAAAATTCAGTTCTTCTATGGTCATCTCATTTTATCAGCAGTGACAGATAAAATATTGTAAGACTAAAGGGCTGTTTAAATAAACCAGAATGTTAACACAAGAATAAATGTATATACACAGACTATGAACATGTCTAGGCTGGAAATGAGAAGCTTCTTAATTAGCTGTGAAATAGAGAACATTATTCAGTAGGTGCAGAGAAAGCAGTAAAGCCCAGAGATCTTAAGAAAGACTTGAGTCAGGTTATGAATGTGATCACACATCCTGATCACCCCAAAGAGTGTCCAGTATCTTTTCAATCGTGTACACTTATGGAGTTGAGTGAGAGACATTCACGGAACTCAAATCAGAATTAAAAGCAATCACAGAAAACCTGAGCACTTCACTGCAGACCCAGGAGGGCGTGTGATGCTACAAGCAAACAAAAGCCATGCTCCTGGGTAGGAGGCTGGGCTGTGACCTGGATTCAGTTTGCTGCTCTCCTATTTGTCTCTCATATTTCCTCAGGCACATCACCATTCCAGAAGCTTTTAATCTGTGATGGAAAGGAATACTTAACGCCATCAGAAGCAGATACAAGAGTCAATATATGGATCTTCCATACCAAGGTAACAAAGACATACCACTACCTTTCCAGGGTGCTTTTAATCCAAAAATCCCATTTTTTACAGACAAGGGCTCTGTTAGCACACCTAGCTGACATTTGCATTTCAAGCCAGGTGACAGAAGCACAGCTAAGAGGGCACAGACGGCCAGCTCGCGGAGAGCAGGAGGCAGCCAGGGATGACGCAGTGACCATGGTCCTGCTGCCTACTGAGACCAGGCTGGAGCCCTGGACTGCACTGCGGCTGCTGCACCAAGGGGAAAGGGAACATACGAGTTTATGTGTGTGTGTTAGGGGCAGGGGTCAGGCTGGGGGCCAGCTCTGGACCCCTCTGTGCATAAGGGATTGCTTCGCCCTGCCTCCCTCAGCCCTCAGCATGAGAAACGCCTCTCTGGGTCTTTCCCCTCAGCCTCCTGCTTGACCTCCATCCTCCTCCTCCCCTGCCCACGCCAGGAGCAGCAGGGCTTTGGCTAGGCCCCCTCTGTTGCTGCCGATGGAACAAAATTCAGTTTCACCTGCTCTGCTGGGAGATGCTGAGCTGGCACCCGCTGCTACATCAAACGATGACTCTGCTGCTGTCACCGTCACAGCTGCTTTTCAGTTCAGGGGCTGGCACTCTGGCATTTTACTGCATATCTGCTGTTTTGGTGCTGCCTGGTGGATGCTTTGTGATGGCTGCATCCCCAGAAGAAACACCAGGATTAACATGCTGTTCATCTGCATTCAAAATACCAAAAAGCTGTGCATAAAATTCTATCTCTGTTACTACCTCTAAGTGTCTATACTCTTCTGTGTTTTTCCTGTGAACGTTGATTTTGTACTCTTTTATTCAATTATGGGGTTTTATACATATTTTGTGGCTGAAGTCATACATCCAGCTTGTTATTCTAAAATTCACAGATTTTCTTCAGTGCTAAACTTCCTCTTTTAACAGTACACTCGGATTTCTGTTTATAGAAAATGAAGTGAAAATACAGCTCCCTGTGGGGCATTTCAGAGGTTGACTTTAAATAAGCTGAAGACAGTATATTAAAGACCAGATCTTTATTATGAAAGCTTATAAATTCACGGTAACTGGCAACAAAGGAAGGCCACAGAAAATTCAAGAAAATAGATTAAATTCAATAAATATGCTTTATTGATGGGTTGGTGGAGAGTAGACAGCACTGCAGAAACAACAGCTTAGCAGACAGATAGCTATCTGGGCTAATAACTGTACACACCCATATCTGGCTGGAATTCTAATATCCCCATACAGAAACCAGGGCTAACTCAAATAATCAAAAAGTCAATACAGGATTTGGACTCTAAGCCCAAACCTGCCAAAAGGTCAAGAGAATGGAAGGGCTCAGCTCTAATTAGGACTTGAGTATCTCATTTACACCCACAGCGTCTGCATGTGCGTAAAGACAGAAAAAGAGGGAAGCAAATTTTTTGCACACTGACTCACTGCATTGTTTTCCTTGAAACACATCCTGCTTTAGAGCTTGTTAAAGTAATTCTCACCATAGGGCCTCTTCGCCTTTATAGAACAGAAGTTCAGGTCTGTTAAATGCTATTTGATCCCATGGCATGAGTATTGCAGAATCCTTTACCCTCATGTTAAATTAATAGAGTTGAGTGAATTCACCTTGATGCACAACTGGTCATTTGGGTTGTTGTATCTGGTGAGGTTTTCATAATTTTTATTTTTTGTTTGGGGTTTTTGAGGGGTTTGGTGGGGTGTCTTTTCTTAATCACTTGGGCCTCATCAGCATTCTTATTTTGCTTAAGTTAGCAATTTCTTTGTGATACAAAATTCTGACTAAATTCTTTAATCAGCTTTTGCTCAGAAACTGTTTATTTCCATCTGCATTACAAATGCAGGATTTAAACCATCTATCAACACAGCATAATGCAGCAAGTGATCTTGTCAGTTTGTCCTTTCCTCTCAGGGATGAGGCTACTGTATTCTGTACTTCTGAAGAAAGGAAATAATAGGATTAGAAAAACATTGAGGACAAGGGGATGTCAAACAAAAGAAAAGCATACTGCAGTTCTAAAGCATTCTCATCTAGTATTTGGAATTGTAATCCATTTGTGCTAAAGACTTTGCCTCCGCTCATTATACAAAAAACCATAAAAGACTCCTATACTTTGATACTGCAGTTTGGCCTATAGGGAACCATAATTAAAACACATTTGAGTAAATGCAATTTTAGTCATTATTAAGCAACCTAAAGTACAGTCAGCCACACAAACACACCATTATCTAAGGATTACATTGTGTGAGACAGCCAGCAATCAAATAACCTTAAAGGTCTGCTGCTTACTTAGCATATCAAAAATTCGCAATATAGAACACCCAACTATTTTAGAAAAATTATTCTATACATCTATGAAAGAAATGCAAAAATGTGGGCCAACAGGAATAAGTAATTTCTGTAAGCACTTTCAGCTATTGTGCAGAAGTTAAGTCAGTTCATTATTCAAATAAATAGACTTTGTTATATAGCACAGAGCTCCAAGCAAACTCTCTAAATCCAAATACCTAAAGCGTTCCTTCATATCACCATTAGACAGTTTTATTAAAAAAAAAAAAAAAAGAAATGCTATTTAAATAAATCCCTGTAATATCAAGATATATGGTATATCTTGCAAAGAAAAGCTTTTTGGTCTAATTTCTTGGTCTTCAGCAATATGAGTCAGGGTTTTTTTCATATACTTCTGTATTGCCTCAGCTTCAGGTACTAGACTAAATAAGTGTTCATGTAAGACTTGGTTCTGTTGAATTAGGATAGTATTGAGAAGAGTGACCTTCTCTGCATATTAAAGTTTACATAAGAAAGGTGAAAAAATGTTTGTGACGTTGTAAAAGGCCATGCTTTCCATTTAAAGAGAGCAGCAAGCAGGCACAGATCATCTTTAAGGGTGTTAGGGTTGTGTGCTAATCACTCTCAAGTCTGTAACTGGTAGTGAATAGCATCAGGAAATCAAACAAAATAAAAGACAAGACCTAGTCTGCTGATAATGCGTCAACTCTAAAAGCAGTGTCAAAGACAGTTTTGAAATTCAATGTTAAGGTGCACAGCATTTCTCCTATTGAGACCAAACTAAAAATAGTAAAAACTAAAACCAAACAAAGCAAACCATACCTTCTTTTCTCACTTCCCCTCTCCCCTCCCCTTCCAAAAAATAAAACAAAAAAAAAATCTTAAAAAAACCCAAACACAATCTCTTTTTGCTCAGAACATGTTTTCCTGTACCTGTGTACCTGGAATAACTGAACTGCAAGTCTCAGAGAGGAGCACTGCTGGGATTTCAAACACAGTTAAAAGAGACTCCAATGTGACTGTGAGACTCAAGACATCAGTCTCTCACATCCAGATCAAGGTAATTCAGATGAGAATTGTTTTGGAGAGGAGCTGAACTCAAAACCAGAATGGGAGCAATTTGACATTTCCCATTGCTACAGTTAGCAAAGCCAACCAATGTTTACCGAGGTTGCACTTTTTGCTCTCACAATGCCTTTTCTTGGCCAGTTCTTGTGTGCAAACACCATAACAATATAATATAATAACACCAGCCTACTTTAGGTCCCTGTATTCCTCAGCACACATTCAAACAAGGCTTATGCAGTTTTGCCCAGATGTGTCTACATTTCTGCGTATTGAGGTTTGCAGGGAAGAAGCCGAGATCAAAGCCTCTTGTCTCCCAGGTGAACAGCAGAGCTACACCATCACTCTCCCACCCCACTGAGCCTAGTTATTCACGAGGAGGTGCAGAATGTTCATCCTACCAGAAAATACTACTTGAGTAGGATAAAGCTATCAGTGAATACTTTGGAAAATGCCTCTGGAAAGCACTGTAAGTGTCCATCTGCTCTCTGCAGAAAGTGGGCTGTTGAGATGCAGAGATAACACAAATGTTCAGAGAAATACAAGTTACTGACTCTTTCTGACCCACTTGGCTGCTAGTGTATCTATATACTAAAACACTAAAACTAGTCATCAAAAATATGGCTGTCTACCAACTGCAGTAGGATTTTCAGTTGCAAAATGTTGTCATATTGCTGCAATCAAAGAGAGATTGATTTAGCAATACCGTTATTTTCAGCTGCCCAACAAATCATAAAAGCACTGGATGCCACCTGTTTTTTCACAACATCCCTTAGTGTGGCATTGAGTCTCTTCCTCAATATTATATATAATGGCAAAAATCATGAAAAGCCCATAAAGCTCTACTTTTCAGGGCCATTCAAGCCTGAAGCTGCTGTAGTTCCACTGACCAGCTCCACCTCAGGCATGACCAACTCTATTTCACAGGACTTTCACCAGACCACTTCCCCCTGGAGTATTTTTAGGGCCCATCTAAGCAGCACTTGCTTGAGCACCAGATTCACTAATTGCCCTGCTTGTATCCCTGTGCTAACCTTACAGATTGTCCTGACTACACCAGCCAGTCCTCTACCCAGCCTGCATACCAAAGTGGCAGGGAGCTATTCTTCAGGCTAACTGCGACACACTGGAAGTGTTCACTACCTAGAGATGAAAGCAAACTTGTGCACTACTAAAGCATGAAAGCAACACAGCTCTAGTCATAGGTATGCTTGCAAACATGAACTTTGACATTGTTTTAAGCTGTGAAGTGTCTTCATGACATTTCTGGCTATCTTGAGAGTTATTTCTGAAGTCTGGAGCCCTTCCAGCCCCTCTTGCCTTACCAAGACCAACAACTAAGCTACACACACATGTTATTCAGTGGCAAAGTCTGCCCATCAGTTCCTCTCTTTTTATCTGCTGTGCTTGAACCAGGCTTTTCAGGTGATGTTGAGTGTCTATCTATTTATCAGAAATTTGGCTTTCTTATTCTGTTTAGTAATTTTCCACCCTATTCCCACAGATGGACAAAGTAGATTTGTTTCTTATCAAACAACTGTCATTAAATTATAAATATTGTCCTGAGGCTGAAGGGTGTGTGTTGGAAACCTGGTTAGTAAATGTAAATAAAAATTTACCGAGAAGTATTCACCATACAGCTAATTTCATAGCTACAGAATAATTATGTAATATTAATTGTAATCCATGTATCATATGCAAGTTTCTGTAATCATCACATGTACCTGCTGATGTCTCTTTAAGCTTCTGCAAGGACAGGAAGCATCTGCAGTTGTTGCGAAATGTGCATTTATATAAGAATATAAATCTATCTACTCTAATTTTAGCTCCTGCCAGCAGGGGAAAATGTTTGCAGCTAAAATACAAAGTTTTCTAAACAATTTATTCATACTTACTGTACCACCAACCATACTCACACATGAATAAAACCCAAAGGATTTTCCTGTTAATTTGTTCAGCATATATTTGGGATTTCAAATATGTTCAATTACAGCTTAACCAATTTTCTACATTTCATCTGATTGTTCTGCCGCTGCCCTTTAAATGATGAGACATCCCTCTGCTATGACTGCAGTACAGACTATTTCCTTTCACCATTAATAATCCCATTGAGAAATATGAAGCAGCCTGGCAAGATCAGTTTAAGCTTTATTATTTTCCTAATTTCCCAAAACTGAGTATCTCCCTAGTTATTACAAGGATAAATTATATTTACTACTGCTGTTGTCAATTCAAAAATATTTTCACATTCAGAAATATTTGCATGTTATCTGATTTACTACATAGCAGCAAAATAAAGGGACAGAGGAGAATGGAGAATCCTCAAAGATGGACAGAATACTTCTTGCTTTTTCATTCCTTCAGTTTATATTATGTTTGGGTTTAGGTTTGTTTTTTGTTTGTTTGTTTGTTTTAACTGGTTGCCATGTGAACTGGCTATACAGCATACAGCCTTCTATACCTGTTAATGTCTTCCCATTTTGAGAAGAGATAAGCAGTTTTTAATTATCTCTCTTGGAACAGATTGTGTTGCAGGCTGGACCTCATGTAAAGGAAGAATTCAAAATATCATCAGCAATTCAGCATAACGGCAACTTTCACCAGGCAGATCTGCCAATACACTTTATTTTGGGAAGAAAACTACTGACTTTTTTACACAAAATACAAAATCGTCACTAACAGGGCTAACAGCAAGTGCTAATAACAGAATAGGGCTTGAAAATTTGGGTTTAGTTGTTCATCTGAACTTCCAAAGAATCAAGACTTTATTAATGGAAAACTTTTATAGTAAGAATCCATCTTCTGCAAAAACCTCATTATCTTGTACCTCAAGAATAAAGTAAAATGCATGGGAGTATAAAAGTGTTTGAGACAGAGGAAGGGAAAAAAGAAAACATTCCTTACAAGAAAACAACAGATATATAATACCAACAAAATAACAAGATTGCTAAATATGATGGGAAGGAACTCTTGCATTCCAGCCATATGCTGAAATTAATTTTTCTAGACAAACTGCTTTCGATACAAGTGTATCTGGAGAGGAGCACTTAGCTGGGTACAAGTCATAGA
>VZTM01031179.1:15370-35202 GCA_013400555.1 Jacana jacana
AGGGACTACTTACATTTCATACTATGAATGCAAAACCATTCTTCCAGCTTCTCATGTCATTAAGGCAACACTGCACCCCTGAAACAAGTCAGTTTTGCATTTTAATGGTACCCTACTGCTCAACTTCCTATCTTGTATTTGCTGAATCAACACTATCGCAAAACAGCAAAGCCTGCCAGACATAGCCATGTTTCAATACATAATGATTCATTGTGACAGGACACTGAAAGCCTGGCGGCATGTGCAGAAAACCTTTAAATAGTACTTAGTTGTTAACTTACTTTAACTAAAACATCAAATTCTGTATCGCATCACTTTTATTTGCTCCAAATACCAGCACAGGAATGTTTTGGTTCCACTAACAAATTCTATTTTGAAAGAATATTTTCTTCCCTGCTCTCATATTTTCCTTTCTTTTCTGCATAGCATATCTAAAGGCTCACAGCTACTGGCTGCAAATACTACAGAGAATCACTAAATATAGGACAGCATGAAAATATGTTGAATACAGTTGTCAGCACTGTATTAAAACAGAGCTGCATAGCAGAAAGATTCCCACATTACTAATAGATACTGGCTTTGTCACCTTTTCCAAGGTGAGAGCACCCACACAGGTATCAGAATCAGTGTCAGTTTTGCAAATTGGTTCAGGATATTTTTTTTTTTTTCCCTCCATAAAATGCATGCTGAAAATGTGCTAATGAAGGTTACAGAACTTTTTAGTATTATATTATTAGCAGAAATTCATTCTTTCATTCGAAAATACAGAGGTCTGAATCTCCCTTGTTTGAAGTGTTCCCAGCACAGCTGCAGAGAGCATCTCAGATTAATGGGAGCCATGACAAACAGAATGAATTACCCCTGTGCAAACTTTCCATCAAATATGCACAGCAGGTAAACAATTGCAAACTTCCATATTTTCTCTGCACTGTGAAGTCATTGCGGATGACATTATGTTGTTGTGTAGCAAGGGACATCAAAGCAGTATGTCACATCAGCAGTAAACCCAGAAATAGCACAAGAAATATTTCTACAAACTATTTTCAGCCCTTCCCAGGAAAACTACTGTGAAACTGCATGGTAGAGATAAAAAATTACAGCAGTTTGCAGGTTTACTAATCTATGATATAGAAATGGACCAATAGTCTTTAATGAACAGCCTATCGCTTCACAAAAGGTATGCAGAACAGAAGGGCTGCAGAGTTCCCTACCAAGAAAAGGAGCTTTACTAATGATCAAACTCCTCATCATTGATCATTTTTTTTTCCTCAAACACATCTGTGAGATTCACAGTGCTACCTGAAAAATCTCACATCCAGATCAAATGTGGCAGAACTTATTCTTTCCCCAGATTTTAAAAAAGAGTAGTTGTATTCCTTACAGGTAACAGAAGCTTCACTGTGCATGCCAAGCTGTAACAAGAAGAGTTATGGAGAATGTTTTAGAATCATGACTGCAAGTGAAGGCAACTCTTGGAATCTACATTTAATCTGCTCTGTGCTACCAATTGCTGTTTCTTTAAAGTCTCTTGAAGACTCTGGCAGGGTTAAATGGCTACATCCACACATTCTATAGCCTACAGACAACCATGGAGCAATGCAGAGAAATTCTGTTACTGCTGGTTTTCAAAACACTACAAAGTTGTTTGTGCATCACCAGTGCCAAAAATCTCAACCACTTCAGAAATGACAAATTTTTCGTGTTGATTTTGGTAAAAATACCCCTTTGGGTTTTGGCTTTTGGGTTTTTTTTTTTGCTGTTGGGATTATATGATAAAAAAGAGAGGAAGATAACTCAGTGAGGACAGTAGCAGAAAAGGTTCGTTAAGCAACATCTCAACAATAACCAAGTGTAAGTATACTCATTTTTTAACAAATGTGGAGATCACAACTGCGTTGCTGTCTTAACTTTGGCTGCTTACTGGATCCACATATTTAGGTGTCATAATAACCACAGAAACAGACACAAAAAAAAAGTCCAAATTCTCTGCCCCTTGATGACTGCATATTAGTACTGATTCTCCCCTGTTCCCAGTAAATTACTTGGGTCAAGTGCAAGATACTCTTAATAGCATTTTTTATTAGACAGGCTTCTGGCAGACAGCAGTATCTTAGGTTTCCACTGGCATTTCTTATTATTAAATGGCCATGTAAGTCTTCTGGTTTTAGCAGATATCTTGTCTACTGCTCTTTTCTTCTCATGTTTAAGTCAATAATCCTCCAGTCACATTAGTCATACTTAAAAAGCTTACACCTGACTGCTAATTCACAAAAATAAGTAACAGAGAAAATGCAATGTTATATGAAATATCTTACACAAAAGACAGGGGGAGGTTCTCTGCACCCATGGTATAAAGGACACAAAGTAATGAGATTGAATTACAGCAAGAAAGATTCAGGTAAGGAACAGGAAAAGCAGCTATATAACCAGGGCAGCTAAAACAATCAAGCAGAGTGCTTGGGGCTGTGACAGTCTCTGTCATGCCTGTTGTTGGAGGTGTCTAAGAGTGTAAACAAAAATCTGTCTTGAAATGTTATAGGTCTTGTCAATCTTCAGTGTGTAAGATGGACTAAATAACTTCTGTAATCTTTTCTGTCCCAATCATTCTAGAATGTGCAGAGGATATGGAAAGCAAAAAGTTCAAAAATTGGACTAAAAGAAGTTTATACTACCCTCTAAATTAGTATCTGAACTCTTCTCTAGAGCCTAGTGCATTCTTTCTATACCTATTAACCAACAGCACACCCCTGGGGAACTGGTAACTCTAAAGCAGGAGTGGGAGAAGGAATGGGAGAGAAAAAACATTAGACACAACCAATACTACTAATGATAAGAAACCTACCTTTCTACTCTTTTCCAGTTGGGATTTAGAAACTCGTCAAGTGACGTGGTTCAGGTGAAAAGAAGTAAGCGTAAAGAAAGGCCCACCAGAAATGCTACACAACACAACATTCCTTAATATTATAGTCATTCATAAGAGCAAGGTCTCATTAAAATATTAATGAAAACAAAACTGACTTATAACAAAGTATAAGTAGATCAGAGTAACTTAGACAAATCTCTTCTACTCATGGCTTCAATTTCTCTAGTGATTATCTTCATACAATTAACTACACGTTTTAATGTCAGAAACATGTGAAATGTAGTAAGAGAAGAAGAACCTTGAAAGCATGTACCTATCCAGGAGGAGGCAAGTAACCCAGAGAAATCTGAATCTAAGTTCTGGGAAGCCAGAAGCACCGTGACAACATGGCAACAGCCACACAGCCTGCTCTGCTCCAGCAACGAGGATCACCATCTGCAGTCATCCCCGCCAGCATCGCCTGCATGTACACTGCCGGCAGAGATGTTTCAGCAGTGGCACAATAATAATAACCCAACCCAAATGCATGATCCAAGCTACAAAAGCTTCTGTAGCCACAACTCAGGTAATAGTAAACTACTATTTATGTTCCTTGCACAAGCACAAAGCAATCTGAGTTCACTACGATCAGGACACAATACCATAAGCAGCTGAGCTTGTTGCATGAGAGGAACAAGGGGAAGACTGACCCACATAGATGGGTTTATAACACTCCTAGCTGGCCCAGCAACAGCTGAAAGAGGATGTGTGTTCAGGCCACCAAGGAGCAGGGAAAGGTGGTTGTGCCTTTTTCCCTCTAGTGGAACGCAACTTGGTGTGACATTTCTGTATTTAACAGCACTCACGTCTTGCAACTTTTTCTCTGCACAGGTGAAAATAAATGTCTATCTACAAAGAAATTACAGTCCTCTCCAACACCTCTTTTCCTTTATTGTTACTTTAGAATACTTTACTGAGAATCTGTTGATAAAGAATAATTTCTAGTCACTCCTAACCTCTGCCATTTAAAAATTGTCATTACTCAATTCTAGCTATATTTTCAGGCTACCAAGTCATTCATAAGGTTAAAAAGTTAAGAAAAGGTGGCTAATTTTTGTGCATAAAGTAGATTCATGGACAAATTGCCTGCTTTATGGAAACAAGGCAGTTAACAAAAGTTCTCTGATGACAGTTACAAAAGAAGCAAGATTTCCATTTTTCAAAGCTGCACAGAAAAGATCAGTAGAATGCCCTGGTATTCAACACTTTCATGTAAGCCTCCATAATTAAATGTTAGATTTTCTATTAGAGAAATTATCAGATTAAAGATGAGTTGATCAAAGATTTAAATTTAATTTGGCTACTTCAGATACTCTAATAAAGATGTTCTGTTTATCCTTACAACAGTACCTAAATTAAGAGCGTTTCAGGGAAAGCCTGATAGCCTCATCACATTGTGAACTACAGCATGTTCTTCTGTACTTAGCAGAAAATACTGTCCTTTTAGGGCAAAAATGAAAGCACACAGGATTTTCTGCTGACCTCTGCAGGTTAAAAGGGTAATAAAAGTTCTACTATATCTTATCCTTTGAATTTTTCAGCCTAACTGCTTACTGCACCCACAGACTCACATTTCTAGAAAATAATAACTTAATAGACTTTAATCATACCTTTTCAGCTGCATTTTTTATTAATTTTATATAGTAAGTAGTTCTCAACAGAGAATCACACCTGTATTAACAATACAAACTTCACCCTGTTTCCCACCATATGTAGTATAGTATATGATGCATAGGCCTATCAGGACAACAAGGAAATTACCTTATGTCAGCTAAAAAAGAAAGTCCTCAGACATTATAATTACCTTTCTTTGTATTACTTGTAAAAGGGTGAATTAAAAGAAAGCTAAAGTGTAATGCCTTCCTTGCCTTGTTTTAGTAAAGCGACAATAGAATAGGCCACATCTGAAGAAACCTAACAAAGATATCAACAGCACGAAAATTTTAGTTCATTGGAGCTAAATGTATATAGTTCAACTAATTGGTAGAAATGAAACTCAACAGTAAATTAACAGAATGAGCAAATAGTCTGTCTACAAGCATTTCAAGTGCCACATACACATTCATAGCTCAACTAAGTAACTGACATAACTGAAAAAAATTATTTTATGTCTATGGCATATTTCACTAAATGTTGGGTAATTTGTTTACTTATGTTCTCAAGCAAATAAAACATGTAAATCTGCTCATAAGATGTTCTTGTACTTCAGTCTTGATTTCTTCACTTCTCTTTTATACCTTTGAAATGATGCAGACTAAATGGTCAATTGTTTCTGAGTCCCAAAGGCTATCCAGTCTAACTTAACGTATGTAACAAAGTAGATGTCTACACTGAGACCCTTATCATTGTTGCTTCTTCATTGGCTATATAAAAATGACAGACTTTCTTCTTAGGCATATCAACCCACCCAAAATCTCAACCATTTTCTTTGTCTCTCATGCACAGATAGGTAAGAATACCTAAAATGAGGTGGGAAGAATCTGGGCCTTAGCTGCAACCATCATCAGTATGTATTAACTGCTTCTGCTTACCAGCTACATAACACTGAATCTGAGTACCGAAAGATACCAGAATCTGAACCCAATCCAAAACAAAAACTTGAATCTGAATCTTAGACCGGATTCTGCATGTCAATCTGTCTTTAAAATAGCATTATATGTAATCCTCTATTGACTCTGAATATTCAATTCGGGTTTTGAGTGATTTTCTTTTTTTAAAAAAAAAGGAAAAAAATGAATTTTCCAACTGTGAGGGTTAAGGTTAATTACTATAAATTCTCCAGTGGCCTAAATAATGATCATAATGGTTTTGGTTCTTTCAGTGGTCTACAATTACAGAGCAAAGAACTGTACGCATTATGCTGAATGGGCCAACACATAATTCCACCAGTAACACAAGTTATTGTATAATGTCAGGAATAATAGCATGAAAAGGATGTCATAAAAGGTGAAATAGTTTTATAAGAATAATCACAGAAGCAGCTCAACTTAGCAACATTATGTTAGACACAGAAAGGCACCTCTTATGGTAGAGAAATATACATAATATTTCTGTAAGACCAGTTTTTCTTCATCTACAGTTGTGTACATACAATTATTTGCTCTCATGTATATGTAAACGTGAAAAAATGCAGCATGTTTATATTTAAAGATGCACATGCAGGTATGAGAGCCAACATTGACAATTCTTTTGCTTACAACATTGCAGAAGATATATCTTCCTTATCACCTGAATATCGGGAGGGGAGAAATGACAACAGGCAATGCCTGATAACATAGATGATTGTTACAACTCTTGATTTCTGAATATTTTTCTTCTGAACAGTAAGATGAGAACTCTAAAAGTTAACAGTGTTTCTTCAGTTCATGAAATGATACCACTTGAATTCTCAAGGGCCAAAATATTTGATATTGATTTTGCAAGAGACAATTCTCAAAACAGGCCCATAAATCCACATGAAAGAAATTAGGTGGAATCTTGAGAAGTAAAGCACATGCAGGATAACAGCATGGTAAAAATTAAAAGTGTTACTACATAACTGTTGACATTGCATATAATGTACAAAATATTCTTCCCCTCTTGATCATTAGTTCTCAGCTTTTCTTTCACAACTGGTTATTGAATATGTTATGATTTGGAAACTTCCTTTTTTTTGTGTAACCTTAAGTGACACACTGACACTTTTTTTCTGAACCCATTAAAAAGACTTCCTCATAACAAAAAGAAGATTTGAGATATCTAGGATATGGTCCTTAAAACCCCCAAAATAATATAGAAAAAAATATACTCAAAGTAGAATAATTTTATAGCTTTCTGAAAAAAAAACAGAAGATATCAGAAGAACAAGTAGCTTGAAGAAGAGCAGAGGCCTCTGGAATTCTAAAAGAAGATTTAGCCAGATTAAGCAAGAAAACTGCTGTTTCTCCAACTTTGCAAACAATGACAAGCAGCTCTAGTAGGAGTTAGGTGATTTCTTTTGCAAACATGCACTTTAGTTAGGAGTCTTTAATTTGTAGTAACTTCCAATCCTTATAATATATACGCCTACTGTTGGGCCATCTGTTTTGGTGGGGTTTTTTTTAATTAACTACTCATCATTCCCTTTTGTTGTACTTTTGGGTTTTTAACTTCAAAACAGACCTACATTTCAATGTATTTACTTTTTTTTTATTATTTTCTGTAACCACTCTGTCTTTGAAATGCTTTTACAATTTGTATCTTCTCTCTTTCCTCCTTTTTCCACTTGCTTGTTTTCCAGACAAATGTTCTAACTGTGAGCTCTGGGAATGTGAAGAGACACCTCTCTTTTCTACCTCAGGAGGCAGAGCCTTGGGTGGATGTATCAAGAAGTTCTCTATATAACAGGGTTACAAGAAAAGACTGTAAGTCTTTCAGACTGGGAAAGGTCAATATCACTGTAATTTAATCTATGATAATTTTATAGAGAGAAAATTCAAAACAATCAGGTAAAGCGGTATAGAAAGAGAGTTTTTTAAACAACGCTCCCTCACAAACAGGTCTTTGATGTCAGGTTTGACTTCAGCTTACTCAGCAGCATAGGAAGGGACAGGGAAGCCAGCGCAATCCCCATCGACTCCTTGGCAACCTCTGCCCAGCCCACCAAGGCTGGTGTTGGCCCTGCCGTCTGGCAGCATCTGTATCATCCTCTCCCTCACCACTCAGGAGCTGGCAGTAACAGAGCGTTGTGACATCCAGCGAAAGCTGAAGAACACAGAGATTTCTTTATATCTTGCTCTGAATGTTCAATATTTTTTCTTTCATGGAATTCTATTTTGTGATTCTATAAATATATAAAAGCAAGATTTTAGAACCTGAGACACATCACCTACTCAACATTTCAAACATGTCATATCAGTAAAAGCAATCCTTACTACCCATCTACTGTTAATCATGCCTACTATTGCTGATTCGCCAATTTGTGTCCATTTGCTTGGGTAAATTTGCTATTATTAATCACAAATTTGGAAGCTTTTCTATTATGTCTTTATAAAGTTCTGTGAATGCATTAAACTGAATAAAGTAATAGGAACATTTTCTGATAAATTCAGAATTCATTATGTAGGCTGATTTATGTTTTTTTCTCTTGTGCTCAGTGGTTCATAATAAATGAATAAACCAAATTTCGAGATTCCTGCTCAGCAGGAATATCCTGTCACCCAGCCAGTGACCTGTTGCAACATCTATTATTAGATGCACTATTTAATTAGGATACACACTCAGGAGATCTGCTTAATCAGGATGTCTCCCAGTGAACACATTTAAGTCCAGCAACACTCATTGGCAATGACTTTCATAATGGGGACAATAACTTTCCTTAATTGGAATGCCTTAGGGTGAGTTAGTGTGTTAACCTGAGTCTTGTCGTACTTCTGTCTTCTCTGACATCAATTTTCAGATTTTCCCAAGCTATGACAGAAAACATATGAAATATATACCTACTGCCTCCTCCTAGCTCTAGATGTGCAATACCAGAAATAACAGAGCTAAGGAGTGTGGGTTTGAACTCCCTCCAAATCGAGTTAAAAAAAAATGAATTGTCAATGAATGTTTTAAATTCCAAAGAGTAACATTGGAGAAAATTCACATTCAAAATTAATAACTCAACTTTATGGAAAAGTTTTCATATACACCTCAAAATTAATTTTCTGCGAGGGAAAAAAAAATCTTCCTACCTGCATTGTGAAAGGCTTCTGTCAAACACAGCATGTCTTGTTTCATTTGTACTATAATTCAAGGTACCTACTACAGGCTTGTGGAACCAACAACAAGGTTATCTTAACAGGTGATAACACTGAAACAGCATAAAAGAGTAAAATCAGTGAAACAACTTCTTTGAATATGTTTCTGCACAAGGAGAGAAAAAGTACTGTAGGAAAAAAATTATCTAAATTGCTCAGTTGTGGAAGGGAAAAACCACACTTACACCATTTGCAGGGTACAAATGACAAGGAGATGCCCAGCTCTTTTAAAGTCCCAGTAGAGACTCGGTCAATGTCTGCATACAAACTAAACTTTAATAGGTGTATTGGGCCCAACACTTCAATAAACCACTTGTGCCTGGCTGAATCTTTTGTCTAGTAATACCAATGTAAAAAGTGTTACAAAAAGACCAATGTGAACACTACAGTTCATCTTATAGGGTTTCTTCATCTGAAAATTGGGCTCACTGGGGCTCTGTGGTAAGTGCTGATATTAGGATTGCAACTCCAATCATAGAGGCCCTATCCTACATGTTATTGATCACTCTCACCTATGAAAGAATATACAGGTACAAAGAAATTACTGAACAACCTAGAAATCTGTCCCACCTTTGTAAAAGGGCTACTTCTTATCTAGCAAAAGTCAGGCATCATAAATGTTACAGAAATCTTCTAATTTGTAGTTCTTAAAGGATTTGCTGTTTGGGGAACATTACTGTAAAATAACAAGACCATTTGAATAGTATTCCTTCCTTACCTTTCCAGGTTTGCTGCAGGTATTTCATATCTTTGCTTTTGACCAGATTGTTTCTTATATATTATTTACAAACTCTGTTAGTTGATCATCATTACAAAGATGAGGCTAAAAGATTGTCATCTGACAATTTACTTCATGAGTTCTGACTCAAATGTAGCATAATTCAAAGCAGAAAATATTAACACAGAGCCCTTTTACTTCCCTTATTCAGACACAATTTTATTGTGAATTTTGAAATACTAATTTGAAATTAGTAGTGACTTTTCTTTCAAGTTTTGCCTCTGCTGCTCCTAGCTCTGTCATTACTCAAAACCTTTCAACACTTGGAAATGCACATTCTTTGGATTTCTAGAAGGATGGTATTTCGATATCTTGATTTGCCTTAAACCATTTTTGTCGGTTCAAATTGTGCATTCTCAACAGATTTATATCTGAACAAAACCAATCTAGGTCTTGCATTGTGTATATTTCACAAAAAAAAAAAAAATAAAAAATTAAATACGTATTTATTGTTGGCAACAAAAAAAAGCAGGTCTCTATCAGGGCATTCACAGTAATTGTGATCATACAAGGGGAGCTCCTGTGTCCCTCTGTATTTATATTGACCCTTCTTGCCTTTGGAATGAAATCTTTACTCTAGTTAATACTAGAAAATTATGAAATTCCAAGGCAATACTCAGTGTATTTGAATTTAATTAAAAAAAAAAAAAAAAAAAAAAAAAAAAAAAAGAAAAAGCAGGCTCATTAACTATTCTGCCAACACCTGGGAATATATATTCCTATTTCAAAGAAAGGAAAATGCTAAGCATGACCAATCATCTGATTTTATTAGAGATTTATTTTTCTTTTGTATAATCATCATAATTCAGAAGGCTTTGTCCTGCCACCCAGTTTTGCTTAACTGCTCTAGAACTAATCTTGGTTTAACTGCTTTTGTTGTATTTCTTCACAGATCCATTCTCTTTCCATTGAAACCCTATTAAAACTATTTGACTAAATTTTCTCGTTGAAATGAATTACACTTATTAGATATTTCATTCCAAGACAAACCTTTTTCAAAAGTACTTATGCTAAATTTATTGCAAAACAGTTTCACTGAATGTCCACTACTTCTTTTATTATAAACTTAAACTAAGGAGAGTTTTCCAGTCTCAGCTGACCCCATCATGGTTTTTAACTACTTTTATGATCTCACTCTTTATTGTTGTCTCTAAATTAAATGGTTTAAATCCATTTAATCTGTCTTCGTTTTGAAGTCTGGCCTAACCTTTCACCATCCTTTTGACCCTTCTCTGGTCATCTCAAGTTCATTATCATCTATTTTGAAATAATTCCGCTCCATTAGACATAAATGCAATTTTTATTCAGTTTAGTTTTGAATGAACTTGTTCTTTTTCTAACAGAACTATTCAAGAATTATCTCTTCAGATAGCCAATAGCCTCATCCTTTGCTCTTTGCCTTAGTGCCTGCAAGTTTTGTATTTCTAAAGTGTTCAGGTTCTATCAGGAACCCCCACTGGTAGCAGGTAGTGCCTTTGCTATATATCAGGCAGAGGTTGATGTCAACTAGTGTAGGCTGCATCTAGACAAACGAACAACAATTTCCACACAAATACTCTACTGAAAATATGTGTCAATTAATTTGCTAAGAAATATGACATTCAACAAAACATAAATAACCATTTTAGCAAATCCTATTTCCTGGCCACTACGCTATCAAGCACTTAGAGCTTACCAACCACCTTAAGCTAAATCTCGATTAAACTCATTAACCTACTTACTATGTCCCACAGATTCTTCCCTTACTGAGTGCCAAGTAAACCCAAAATTTTCCCCCAGTGCTTGAGCTCCATTCTGCTGCAAGGCTTAGAGTGACAGTTCTGTCTCAATGTTAGGTATCAGGCTGCAGATCATGTATTGAGCCCTGGCTCCACTGGTTCCTACAGCTAACACTGGGGAATCTGAACTAGCCCAACATCTGGTGCAACCTGCTTCCTTCCCGAGTCCTTGTTCAGGCCCCAGCCAAGTGTCACAACTCCCTGGAACACAGCACTGCATCATCTCACCACTCTTGCCCCCTCCCTCCTTCTATTTGGGGCAGGAGATCAAGTAATAAACACCCAAGAGCTTTTCTTCTTCATTACTGCTTCTGGGATGAGTCTGCTTCCCTTCATGAATGGGTGTGTAGACTGTAACTCACATATGGTAGTGTCATTTTGTTGGCTGCTTAGTTTTTCTCTTCTACTCCTTTTAAAAGCCCTCTTTTTTCATGTTGAGAATCACTCTAAGGTCATCAACATCCACAAGGTCATGACAACTCCAGTTGATCACAAGGGGCCAAGGCCAAAAGCCAGAATTTCTCACAGGAGGCCAGACTTTAGAGCTGCATGAGAAAGTCTCCTCTGTATCCACATGTTAGAGAAGAAAGCAAGCAGCTGTGTTATGTGCCTTGATTAAACTGCCTTTTTATTCATCACCAATTCTATCAGACTCAGTTGAAGAAATATTACCAACAGGCAATTTTTAAAAAGAAAGTCTTTTTGCAGTCGTCTTGTGCACACATTCAAGTGCCATCTCCAAGAAGAACATGTATTGAAATAATTTGAGCTAGAAATATACTGCTCATTGACAATCCAAGATAACCAAGGGCTTATTGATCTCTGCCCTCCCCCTTCTCCTCCACTAAGAGAAAGAAAGAATGATAAAGAGTTTCTGTTGAGACAAAATGCACCATACTTAACATCGAGCATGATGCATAAAAATAAAAAGTTTAGGATTAGTTGAGTTAGCACAGTATTAGTGAAAGACTTTATTCAGCCCTACCTTTGCCCCCTGAATTCTACAACAGATGGAAAGCAAGCAAAGGTAATATCAAATATGTACATCCTGGGAATGCAAAGCTGCACAAAACCCTGTCTGATTGTACAAGCATATCCACATAAGCAGATGCCATGGCTTGTTCACTTGAGGTCTGAGCTGGCTGGATATAAGCCAACTCCAGTCCAAAACCCACAGAACCATGTTAACCAGTTTATAATTTTAGGATTAGCACTATGACAACACATGCTGATGGCTTGCACCCAGCTATCTGAAAGCACAGATGGGACAGGAGCACAACTGTCCAAACCTGTAGATATAAACATGTTCTGTGTGTCACTGCAGATCTCCATTTGAGGAGCTAGGACAGGAACTCCATGGGATATACACAATGAATCTGATTCTCCCTTCACTAACACTCATATAGGAAGTAATGTCACAAAAGGTAACAAATTGCACCCATGACTATAGTTATTAAATCCAATGAGAACCTGGCTTAGCAGCATCTTCAAAGTATATCCACTATCCCCACTCTCCTAGAGTTCTTTTTTTCCCTTTCCAGCTTCTGGTGGTTTTTCCTTGCATTCTAGTATGGCCAGGATGGATTATGATGACACAATATATGGTCAAATGCTATACTTCATGCCTGGACAGTTAATACCTGGCAGCATATTAAAGCAGCGCTTCATGGTTCCATTTTTCCTGAACATAAATTATATCACTAGAAAGCAATTATATTACTTATTTCTTGTCAAGTCATATTGATATCTCAGAATCATAGGATGGCAAGAGTTGGAAGGGACCTTAAGGATCATCGAGTTCCAACCCCCATGCCACGGGCAGGGACACCTCCCACCAGACCAGGTTGCTCAAAGCCACATACAACCTGGCCTTGAACACTTCCAGGGCTGAGACATCCACAGCTTCTCTGGGCAACCTGTTCCAGTGTCTCACCACCCTCCCAGTAAAAATAAATCTACCCTCTTACTGTTTAAAACCATTACCCCTCCTCCCATCACTATGCTTCCTGATAAAGGGTTGCTTCCCATCTCTCCTGTAGGCTCCCATTAAGTACTGGAAGGTTGCTATAAGGTGTCCCTGGACCCTCCTCCAGGCTGAACAACGCCAGTTCTCTCAGCCCGTCCTTTTAGGAGAGGTGCTCCAGCCCTCTAATCATGTTTGTGGCCATCCTCTGTACTCACTCCAACAGGCCCATGTCCTTCCTGTGTTGACTTCAAAGCTGGACACAGTACACCAGCTGGGGTCTCATGAGAGAGGAATAGAGGAACAGAATCACCTTTCTCGACCTACTGGTCACATTTCCTTTGATGGACCCCAGGATGTGGTTTGCTTTCTGGGCTGCCAACACACAATGCTGGGTCACGTTAAGTTTCTTATCAACCAACACCACTAAGTCCTTCTCCTCAGGGCTGCTCTCAATTCACTCTTTATGCTTGTGCAGTGGTTCCCCATGTTGTGGCCCTATCCAACAGGGTATTGAGGTGTTCTGGATGAAAACAGCATCCTGAACTTTTGCTAATAACTGGGGAGTTGGTTGCAGTTAATCAGCATATTGGGACAGCAAGTAACCAGCTCATTGTCCTCCCTAATTGACTGTATTTACTTCCATAGACATTTGATTAATAAAGCCCATACAAGTAACAGAATGGACAAGGCTGATGCTGTTGATAATGTTCAGTGTCTAGCTGGGTGAAACTACAAGAGTTTTAAAATCATATTTTTGTCTCTGTGATGCTTTCCATATGACTTAAGTTTTATGAATGACTGCACATATGTCATTCTATCACACTGAAAAAGTCAAATACATTCTTTTTATTCTTAGTTGTGCATCATATCAGTTAAAATTTGCCTCTTCCCAGTACTTCTTGCAGCTTCCTTCATGGATTTCCTAATTTCTATTAAATTTTATACATCCAGAAAGAAAAAGATAAAAGACCTATTTGATCATCTAGTGCCACTAGTGCCACTGTGTGTCCTTTATAACATACCTCCTAGTGGTTTACCTGCTTTAACCATAATGGCATCATCTAACTTGCATTTGGTGTCTCAAGTAGAATTTATTTTTAAACCTAAACAGGGCAGCATGAAGAAAACATTTACCTGTGCAGGCACTACAGCAATGCCATTGCTAGTGGTGCTATAGTTCCCTGCTGCCTAGAGCCCCAATTCTGCTTATGCCTAGGGTTGTCTCATCCTCAACAAGCTTAAACAGCTCAGCATCTATGTCAAACAAAAACCTTATTAAAAACTTGAGTTCTGATTCCCGTTAAAGTCTCTCAAGGAGTTTGAACCATAAGTCTAGCAGAACGGGGCTTTCTACAAAATATGGTTACAGCTGTCACTTTCAATGGTGAGATGGTTCAGTGAATAGTCTACCAGTTTTTCTATAAAATAGATGAGTTTCTATAAAACAAACAAGACACTGATATTCCATGGCTACTTCAACCTTCATCTCCCACCAGGTGGACAAAGGACAGCCTTCCAATGACCAGCCTGTGAAGTGAAGAGTACCCACCTCTGCTAACACGCCAAGAACAACAATTCTACTCTGCTCTTGCTGAAAAGACTAAAAAATTCGATGATGAGAACAAAAAGAAGTGAGCCCCAACAGAAGATTTTAAAACTGCTGCTTTACCACTTGTCAAGAAAAACAAAAACCTCAGCAGTGAAGAGAAACTTTTATTATTACTAATTTTCTGAAGCTGCAGAAAGAAGCCAGGCATACTTTTCTTTTGCTAGATGTATAATGACCCCGGTTTAAGAGGTTATAGAAGAGCCCTGGAAGTGATGATCCACTTGTTACAACAGAGCTCTGATTGTATTTAGTGAAGGAGGATTCAGTAAAGGAGCCCAAAAGTGTGTGCTTTATTTAGACAGCCTACATGATCAGAACATTTTTCTTTTGTGTCTGATCACTTTCCTCTTTCAGCAGCCAATGTTGGATGTTTTCTAAAATGAAAAGTTTCATAAATACTTTTTGTCATTTGTTTCCTATTCTGAGCTGAAATTCATTGATTTTAAATAAAATCTAGAACTTATTACTAATACCCGGTGTTATCTCCTGCACAGTATACCTTACATCGCCCAGAATTTTCTAATTCAAACCCATAACTTAAGATTTAGCTGGCAAATTATATTTTCTTTTGTTTTCTGCTTAGTTTCTGAATTCCCAGGTTCAGAGATCATCTTTTTGTTCAACAGCTTCTGCATCACTAGTGTTCTAAAGCATTCAGCTAGAAAAATCTCCAGACTTGACTGACAGTATTCAGCAGTGGAATTATCTTACTTTGCTGAACTCTTCTTATCTTAGATAATGTTGCTGCAAAAGTAAAAAATAATTCTCCCCACTATTGTCCTGCACTGGTTATAGCTATTGAATATTGTAATACCTTCTGTTCTACAAAAGATATCTTCTCTTCCTGAGAAGAGACACACAGACTAGTTCAAATCACCTCTTAACCTTCTCTTCAGCAAGCTTATTGTGTCTCCCATAGTAACACATATTTTCCAGCTCTTTAACTTTTTCTTTCTCTGAACCATTTCTTTTAGCTTCAGGACTCAAAACCGAATACACTTTTTCAATATTATTCTCACTAACACATGTAGAGGTAATTGGGGAAGTCCTGTTGACTGTCTTGAGAGACAAGACGCCTTGCAGATGGATCTAAATAGATTGGAATATTGGTCAATGGCTAAAGGGATTAAATTTAACAAGTCAAAATGTCGAATCGTGCACCTAGGATGGAGTAATGCCAGGCAAAAGTATAAACTGGGAGAGGAGTGGCTGGAGAGCAGCTCTGCAGAAAGGGACCTGTGGGTGCTGGCTGACAGCAGGCTCAGAGTCAGCAACATGCCCTGGTACCCAGAGGGAAAACCACAACCTGGGGCACATTAAATACAGCACAACTAGCTGGTCAAAAGAGGTGATTATCCCCCTGTATTCAGAGCTGGTGCAGCCTCGTTTTGAAAAATGTGTGCAGGTCTGGGCTTCACAATTTAAGAAGAAAAAGGGTCCTTGAATGTGTTCAGAGGAGGGCAACAAAGCTGGTGAAAAGGCTGGAAGGTTTGTCCTATCAGGAGCAGCTGAAGACTTCAGGTTTGTCTAGTTTGGAGAAAAAGAGGCTGAGGGGAGACCTCATTGCTCTCTACAGCCTTCAGAGCTGCACCAGCACCAGCTATGGATCATCACCTGCATCTTAACTAATAGTATACTAATTGCAGATCGCTAAAGACTGGTCTAGTTATGTAAGTAATATCAAAAGACTATAAATGAAAGTAAATAATATTCATCCTTTGATATCATACAGGCTTATATATATTGATTTTATAAAAAGCTCATCTTGCACATTACAAAACTTAAAACCATCACAAAGCAGGTACTTTTCCCCTTGTCATGTACTTGAAAATGGTTTTCATAATGTAACAGTGCATTTTGGTACAACATCTATTGAATTTTTCATTTCTGTTTTGTACCTTCTCACAATTTATCATTCATCTCGATGCTTTTGCTATTGTTTTTTAATCAATTTGCATATTTCTTCCTTGCATTAATAACATTTCATATCTCAAAATCTGTAAAGACATTTCAATTTTTATCACCTTTTACACTTCTTCCTCAATCCTCGTCTATGGAAAGATTTACTGAGCTGGAGGAATATTGTTCTGTTACGGATATTTAACATAAATAGCTCTTTTAGTCTGAAGTGCACAGTTCAAATTGCTATTTAGTCCAAATAATTTCTATTATAATCACTTTGCCTCAAGACTTTAAAGAAAACAAGTTTATACACTGACAATGTTCATTTATTATCTACTTTAGGAACTCCAAAAAAAAATCAAAAAATCAATTTCAACTTCAATTGCCTCTATAGAAAAGAGAACTAAACATTCAAGGGTACACTCACATAGAGAATTTAAGTGTTCATAAGATGCATACAGAGAGTTAAACAATTTTTTTCTGAGGTTCATTCCCTTCTCAGAACACATTTTTTTGTCTTTTACACCCAGCTTTTTTTGAGGAGCTTTTCCGTAATACTAGTGTTCTTAAATCTTACCTGGCACGTGGAGCAGGGGGAAAGAGCAGAAGGAAAGAGGTATCTAAATATGCTTTTTAACAGTAATTCCACATGGCTGTGTCTCAAACAAGTACGGCATATGGTCTCTGTGCATACAAAATCCTTTTCTTGATTCCTGTCTGTACCACTAAGGTCTTGGTAAGTCTGTCACAAACTCTTCACCTTCAACACATCAGGGTATTATAGATACACTAATATCACTAGTGTGTCCATTTCCAGTCATCTAGAAATGCTTGCTGAAGAATTACTGAACAATATTCCAGATTTATCACAGGTGAAAAGGCAAGGGCAACTGCAGATGAGGTGGCTAGCTTCATCTTTTCTACCACTTACAGCAGGATGCAGGCTATCTTACATCATCTTAGTTTGACATGTAGAGATTTTAGACATTTAAGACCCTCAAGAACAAACCAAGAAAAACAGTTGTCTCAAACTTATACACAAAGTCCTATAAGTGCATAGGTTCACTCAAGAGAGTTCAAAACTCCTTCCATGTCATGCTCATGCTTAGCACTGGTAGATTCCTGCCTCTCATCTACTTTAGGATGCACCAGTCACCTGCAGTAGTAAGTCCACCTTCAAAGTCTGTGTTGGCTGCCATGCTCTGAAATGGTCATGATAGTATCAAGTGAAACATAAGGCAGTCATTTAACACAAATATTTCTTCCATGTGGCAGCTGAGCAGCTAACAAACAGCTTTAAGAGGGTAGATGATCTTGAACGCTGTCATTGCAGTCTTCAAGATCTTCCTTGATTCTCAGAATTCCTAGCTAATCTCCTTTAATTACATATTTAATTCTTTATCTTTCTTTATTTTTGTATCTTTACATGATTTTTCTGGATTTCTATCAGAAAGAGAGACAAGTCTTGCTCGTTAGAGAGGAGGTTTTTGCCATCTTCTTTAAGAACAGAAATTAAGAAAGAAAACAATATGAAGAAATTGAAATTATTATATTGCAGTGTTTTACACAGAATTTAGTCACCCAAAAATGGACATCCAGCCCTATTTTAGGTCCTGGAAGTGCCTAGACTCCTTTAGGCCCAGCAGTACCTGAGGTGCTGACTCTGCCCTGACAAGTACAGCATGGGAGAAACAGGAGACACGTGCCTTTTGGAAGCTGCAGCTGGAGGCAAAATGACCTTGCCAAAACTACCTACACATCTAAAAAGTACCTACACAACACCAAGTACCTTTCCTTCAGCCACTGAATGAACACTGCCCTTTATTCTCATAACATAAAACAATCACACAAAATATAAGATGGTNGTTCTTCACCACAGCAGTTGCTGTTTATGGCCCTTTCCTGATTTTTTTTTAGTTCCTGATTTTTTTCTAGTTCTGAAGTGCCCAGCACTGTAGCACCTTTTTCTAGTTGTAGTGTTAGCAGCTCTTAGAAAGGGGCATTATCACCTTCTGTTCTAGTTGTGATGCCTCTAAATATGCTGCAGTTCTAAACTGCTTTGACTTTTTGCTGCCGTATTTCACAACAAACTTATATCTAATTGTCTACTATTGCCCTTAGGTCTGTTTTTCAACATTATTGATTTCCATCAATCTTCTTCCTGTTGAAGGTGTTTTGAATTATTTTTCCGCAGATATAATCAATCTTCCTTCCTGCCCATTCTTTAAATATTCTCTAGAAAGCTGCCACTATAGTTCTGTGAAACACTATCTATCTCAGTGATTTTACATGAAAAAGCCCACATTATAAACATGTAAATACGATCTTATTTTTATTTATTTATTCTTTCCTGAAAAAATAAAGATGAGTTGCTCTAGTAAGGAACAGAAGGTCATTATTCAAAGGGTTAGAGCAAGGTAACAAAGCCACTTGCAGTCAATGACACCTTTCTGAATTCAACAAAAACAGAGAGATTGCTACAGTAATTTGCCAACCAAGATGAGCTCAGGATCAGAGTGACTGGAGGAGCTCAGCCCACGCTGAGCATGCACTGTGACATTGTCCTTCTCACCAGGACACATCAGGTACAGCACTAAGTTAGCAAGAGGTTAAGAAAGCCACACGAAAGACCCACAGTTTTCTGAAGTGACAGCAGGGAATTAGGGGAACAGTTGAGGACTAACAGTCCCTTCATCTCTGGCACTCTCCTACTCAGAAATTCCGAAGTTAAACCGAATCCTTTTTAACACCAGTATATACAGAACACAGACAGTGTTTGCATACTCATTTCCACAAAAAACAAACGTAATTGCAATGTATAATCCGACTCACCTTTTTACTGTTGCAAAGCAGGTTTTGAGCATTCATTTATTTTGGGGCTATGAAAACATCACATTTTGGAGGCATGCTTTATTATAAAATAAGAAAAAAGCCCCACAATCAACACAGCTTAAGAAACAGATTTTCCAGTTATTTTTTTTAGAGCCATTTATTAATGTGGTGATAGTATTAATCAATATAATATCTTAGGAAAGTTCTATGGCAAAGCAATTCTGTTTTATTTCAAATCTTATTTCTGTAAATTTTTGACTAAAGCAACTTGTACAAACAGGATGTTTCTCCTTTATTTATCTGTGC
>VZTM01031181.1:0-93124 GCA_013400555.1 Jacana jacana
GCTGTCCCCCTGCAGCCTATGGAGGCTAACAGTGGAGGACCCCATGCTGGAGTAAATAGATGTGCCTGAAGGAGACTGGGACCCCATGGGAAGTCCACAAAGGAGTAGGCTCCTGGCAGAACCTGTAGACCCAGGGAGAGAGGAGCCCACCCTTGGAGCAGATTTGCTGGCAGAAGCAGATTTGCTTGAGACCCATACTGGAACAGTCCGTTCCTGAAGGACTGTACCCTGTGGAAAGGACTGATGTTGGAGAAGTTTGTGGAGGACCGTCTCCCATAGGAGGTACTCCACACTGAAGCAGGGGAAAAGTGTGAGGAGTCCCCGCCCTGAGGAGGAAGAAGCAGCAGAAGCTGCATGGGATGAACTGACAGCACCCCCCCATTCCCTGTCTACTTGTGCTGCTTTGGGGGAAAGGAGGTACAGAAGCTGGGAGTGAAGCTGAGCCCATGAAGAAGGGATGGGTGGGCAGAAGGTGTTTTAAGATTTGGTCTTATTTCTCATTACACTATTCTGATTGGGTAGGTAATGTTTTTGTATTTTTTTCCCAAGTCTGGTTTATTTTGCCCATGATGGCAATTAGTGAATGATCCCCCTCATCCTTATCTCAACCCATGAACCTTTCATTATGTTTTTTCTCCTCTGTCCAGCTGAGGAGGGGAGTGACAGAGCAGCTTTGGTGGGCACCTGGTGTTCAGTCAGAGTCAACCCACCACGTACACCTTGGCAGTGTTCCCTTGATCTTGGTCTCCAACAGCTGAAGGCTGGAGGTGCTGCCTCTGCAGTAAACTGGAAAAGCATGAGTAAATGTCTCACATGTCTATGGCTCTATTGCTTTTTAATGTTCCATCTCCATAGGACTTAGCATTGTACTCATAAATTCTGCAACAGTCTTGAAGATCAAACCAAGCTGCCAGGAAGATATGATGTGCCATTATTGTCCTTCCCAATTCCTCTGTCTCCTCTCCCAAAAGTTGTTTTTTCTGGCCACATTTTCCCTGCTGCAAACCTTACACCATAGAGCCAGTGGCACCAAATGGTCGCAGCTTAAAAGCACGTGTGGCTGAACCTAGTCTGATAGGTGCAGATGCTCCCAGCATCTTTTCGTTTACCAGCATGAATGTGTCTTAGGGGCCCTTCCCATGGACAGGTACTATGCCACATGAGCCTTGTTCAGAAAAAAAAAAGAAAAAAAGAAGGGGATTAAAAAAACAAGTGAAGAAAGTGGTCCATGAGAAGCAGGAATGAGCTGGTACCAAATGTGATGAAGAGGCAGAGGTAGGGACCAGGATGTGAGGGGCAGGAGCTGTGTTGATGGACAGGCAGAAGGGAGCGCCAGCAAGGCAAACAAGGAGACAGCAATGGCAAATGATCTTTGCAGCAGCAATTTGAATGGACATGTGCCAGGAAAGATTTCATTTGTCAGGGGTGGAAGGAAGGATGTTGTGGTGAGACTTGAGCCGATGTGAAGTTTAACTGCGTGGATGGAGGGGAAGGGCTGTGTCTTGCCTAAGGTATGAAGGAAGAGTCTGGAAGGCTTCAGCATAGCCTGGAAGTAATTGAGGGATGCCCAGTGGCCTCCGTTATGCACAAGGTCAGATTAGATAATCACAGTGGTCCCTTCTGAGTTTAGTATCTATAAATCAGGGAAATAGGAGCTTTAAACCACGATGAAGGGTTGAGTCCGTGAAGCATCACACTGAAAGCCTGGAGTATCTTGAGATATTTGCCTTTAATAACGAGATTTGGGGGTATAGGAAATCTATCTCAGGATACCTTTTTTGTTTTTGTTTTTGTTTTTTAAGATTTATTTCATCTACCTGGTTTTACAGGAAGAGTCTAAAAAAACCCACTAATAAAATATTTAAAGCTCTCTAAATATTGCTAAAAGATTCTTTTCATAACATAGGTTGCATAAGCAGGCTGGGTGCTGCAGGGGTGTGGTATACAGACCTCATAGCTTTGATAGTTTCGTAGATTTCACAGCCAGAAGGCACCACCATGGTGGATTCCTCTGCCCTCCTACATAATGCAGACCATGGAGCTTTGCCCAGCAATTCCCACACCGATACATGAGCTACATCATGTAGAAAGACATCCACGCTTAATCTAAAGATCTTTCTGGGTGATGGAGAATCTACCATATCCCCTGTCAGCTCCTCCCGTGGTTAATTACAAGGCCATTAAGGAGAAAAATGTGCCTCGTTTTCAACTTGATTTTTTTTTTAAGCTGCCCTCTCTTCCTGGTTTATATACCTTTATCTGCCAGATGGAGTAATCCTGTGACACTGCCTTCCTGCTCCATGTATAGATACTTACAGATCTTGATCAATTAATCTCCTTTATTCCCCTTTGATAATATAAATGGATTGTGTTCCTTTGGGTCATTGTAAGACACGCTTTCAATCAGTCTTATAGCTCTTCTCCCAACCCTTCTCAGTCTTTCAACGTGATTTTTAAGTGTTGACAGCTGGACTGGACTACTTTTGTCTCATTAATGTCAGGCATAGAGATAATACATTTCCCCTACCACTCAATATTCCCATTTATACATCCTAGGGTCATATTAGCCCCTTTAGCAAGAGCATCACATGGGGAACTCATATTCAATTGTTTATCCATAGTGACCTCTAAACAGCCAAGCACAGCTTCCTGAGTATTCCCTCTGTAAAAACTCCCATGGGATCACTCTATATTTGCAACTCCTCTTCAGAGACCTGCCATTTAACTGCCTCGTAATCCATTTAAAATGCACCATATTGATTTTTTTACAGTGCTACCGTTCAAAACGAAATGAATGGTTGAACATAACCCCCAGGATCGCTCAGATGTTTCCCAGGTACCTATTTCCATGGAGACAGGTGTCCACATTTGCTCTTTCACCAAGTTGTGACCCAGGCAGATCTGTGCCCTGGCTGGGAGCAAATGAATGTGCAGCCACCCCACCTCCCGCTTCTAATGAAGGTCTGCTGCTCCTCCAAGTCTATAAGGGGAAACAAAAGGAAATTGGAGAAAAAATGTCACCCCTGAGGTCCAAAACAACCAGAGACAGTAAAACTGTTAAAACTGTTTTACAGCTGATGCTTTCAGAGATGGTAGAGCTGTTGGTTTTGTGCTTGGATACCAATGCCTCTTGATGGCTTTCAGGGAATATTTTTGAGACAATATTCTCCACTCAGGGGGTCCCAGACCGGCCTGTGGAGAAGTATCAGTCTGAAAATCCCATATAAATGCCCCGCTGCTAGTGCTTGAAACCACACTGCTTTTAGAGTGGTTTTAATTTAAATTTAATGGGGAGGGGTATGTGCCTGGTGGCCCAAGCTAGAGACACGCTCAAGGCTGAGGGTGGTCCTTGGTCCAATGCATTTGGATAATACGCCAGACAATCTTGGATTTTCTGTTGGTTGCCACATCCCTCGTGGGATTAGCAGAAGACTCTCCAAAAAGGTCCTTATTTTGGCATTAAGATACAGCCTGTTATGGGACACAGAGAAAGAGGGGAAGCACAAAGGAAACCTGCTTTCCCCTACCTAATACTGGACAACTCAGGGAAGTGCAGGGAGGGGAGAAGAGCTACTTCCCCAGGGTGCAGCTGGGGGAAGCTGCAGCTGTTGTCTCCAGGAGGAACTAGGCACCAGGAGCCCAGGCTCCTGCAATTCCTCACATTTCTGACAAAGTTTTACCTCCCAAGAACTGCTAAAACCAGGCTGAGTCTGGGACACGAGGGACATGTACAAAACCAGTTAGCGTAACAGTATCCTTCATGTTCTGAGTTAAAGCTTAAACCAAGGCAGAAATAACCCTGCATTTTCCCCAAAGTACTAAAATCTGCTGTAACGACAACAGGCAGGGGCTTATCTGTCCATCCTGCATGTGGGAACATTTTCATTGTGCAAACACTTGCAGCTGCCCTTTTCATGTGGGGCAACTTCTGCAGCTCAATAAAATTTGTTAAAATGAGTTAATCAGCTTAGTACAATGGTTCCAAATATTTTCCATAAAGCAATTTGCCTCCCACATAGTCTCTGTCTCCATCCCACCATGCAGTACGGAGGAGAGCCAACCTGCCCCTCAGGCTGAGCATCCATTGCTCAGCACCGACCCTGCTCACCCGTTTCCCCCTGGAAATTGCTGGAGCAGGGTTTTGGGGCTGAGCTTATGATGTGCCCAGGAGTGCTTCATTTCTCCACAGTAAAACTCCCCAGTGAAGGGAAAGAATTTTTCCTAATCAACCTACAGCTTCTGCTGGAGGCCGGAGATGGCCATGCACACCCCCTCTTGCCTGCCCTTTGCAATGGATGGATGAAGCTCACAAGGCTTTGGCCAGCTGGTTATAAAATGCTGCTTCTCCTCAGCTTCTAAGTGGGCTCAAAATACTTCCTTCTCCCCCCCCCCCCCTTTTTTTTTTTAATGCCCTCATTTGAAAACTCTTGTCCACCTAGCCCTAATACTCTGGTGGTGCCCAGTAAAGACCAGGTGAAAGCCTGTATATTGGAGGTGGTCTGAAGCATCATCCTCACCCCAGCCCTAAAAAGTGTCACCTCTTTTGTGTTCTTAGTCTCACTAATTGTTGCTATTTGTCACTCTGTAGCTCAGGAATTGTGCTCTTGATAAGCCTGGTGGTGATTTTGGGTGAGAAGGTGGGCCCTGTCCCTGCTGTCACCTCAGGCTCTGCCTCTGTGCCTGGACCAGCCACATCACTGGATGTGTCCCAGTTTCTCACCTGACAGCCTGATGTATTGACTTAAATGAGTCTGGAATTACTCACAGCTACATCATAGTGGGTTTTTACCTTGAAAAGGTAGGGGGAAAAAAAGAGCTAAATTTGGTTCCAGTTGAAATTTAAAATAATGATAATTAGCACAGTTAACTCTTTGCTTTCTATTTAAGTCTTACCTGCCAAAAAAAAAAAAATTGGCTTGAAAAAGATCTTGGTAGACAACCTGGTCCATCCTTCTGCCCCACCACAGGGTCAGGATTGCTGATGGATGCTTGTTGCAGCCGTTCTCCATCTCTGTAAGCAGTCACTACCATTTCAGCATCCCTGTTCCTGGGAAGCTGTTCCCAGTGCCCAGTGTTCATCCTTCTTGTTGCCATGTGAGCCCAACACAGCCACGAGGAAGGGGTTAATCCCCATGTTGCCCTCAGAAAAACCTGAAGCAATTTGTCTTCTGCTTTATCTCCTCCTAAAGCCAGCGCCTTGGTGTCATTTAGTTAAAGCAAAACGGCTTCACTTGAAAGTGTGTTTCTCACGTGATGTAATTCAGTGTATTTCCCACGTGATGTTAACAACAGTAGAAGGCAAAAAATCACATCAGGTGCAGAAAAGCAAGAAGGTAATGACAAGGCAGTGACATGAATGAGACAAAGGAGTGAACAAAAGAGGAATGAACATCAAACAAACCAAGTCTGGGCTATATGACACGTCACCCATGAAAGTGTCACGCCATGCATGGATATTCTGACAGATCAATGCCTGGGTGCCGTGAGAGCTGAACATCAGATAAGCCCGAGCTGTAGATGGCAACTTGTCTCCCAAATAAAGTGCGGGGGGCTTTTTTTGTACCAAGATGCCTGGTCTGTTCAAATCAATGCCACTTGCAACACAATCTTCTTGGAAGACTTACAGTTTCTTTGTTGAGTTTCAAGGTTTAACAGTGACAGGTCAATGTAGTTCCCGTTTTCCAGATAAGGAGGTGGGGCATGAAAAGATGATGTGAGGGAACTTGTTTGTTCAGATATGGCAGGTCCATGGTGGGGTTGAGACCATTGTGTGGGTTTTCTAGGGTTTTACTTCATTCAATTGACTTCATTATTAAAGGACATTTGCTCCCGTCACAAGTCTTTGCTCACATGAGCACAGTTCTGCTCAGCTAACAAGGGCCCAGTTCAGGAATCCAATTTGGACTTGCCATTGGAGCCCAAGGGTTCAAGCAGCATGACCTGGGCCTGTAACACACTACAGGTTATGGGCAAGGCAAGCTCTGACAGAACCATGAGACACACATGGATGTAATGTAAGATCATGCAAGATGAATGAAGGACTAATGGTCACTGGAAGAAAACAAAGCAGAAACCAAATTGTACAACCAGTTGCTCCAGTGATGACTTCTGAGTAATAAACTGCAACCCCATCGGTGAGATTTATAGCATAAAACCCGTATGCACACATATGGAAACTCCTTCTTCCACCGGATCAGTAGCTACTTTCTCCAGGGAGGAGTTTTCCATTATCACAGTAGCTGCTGTTTCATTACAAAGCAGATCTGAGTAGGTGGCATATTGTTTATAATGTAAATAACTTTAGTGTGCAGCACCCCGAGTAGCAATAACGTGGTGCCACTGTAACCCCTGTGGAGACCCCGACGGTGAAAAGGACACGTGACACAGAAACTGTCTTCTTTACTTGTATGGTTGGCCTCATTTCCTTCAGCCCGAGATGTGACGTGGACAGATAGGAAGTACACCGGAGCTTTCCCTGCCAACATATTCTTCTCACTGACAAAGTTTATGGAGTAGAAAGCTTTTTAAAGATATAAACAGAATTTAGCAAATTGCAGCCCAATCACAAGGTGTACAATAAAAAACATGATTTATGATTTTTTTAGATGACAATTTATCTTGACTTTGTCAGCTATACTGCACACTATATAATTTCATTCTATTATTTTGTATTAAGCCCAGTATTTTGAGTTTGACCAAAACATGTCATCAGCCTCTACCTTACAATGTGAGAAGAACATTCAGAATTACGGCTGAAAAGAAAAAAAAAAAAAAAGATATTATGAAAGAACATAATATCACGCTGGAATTTCAGCATTAGTTTTTCTGAAAACTACCTTATCTACTGACTTTTAAATTACTCTCATGCCATAAATGCTGAGAATAAATGGGGAGTGGAATGGGAATGAAATGCACCATAAACAGTCTCATACTTGCCCCTTTTGTGGTTTGGTCCCCTTAGAAGATGCGTCACTGCTTACCAGGGGCAACCCCAAGTCCTGAGAAATAAAGGCCACCAGAGCAGAAGACTTCCTCGTAGCGTGCAGTTGTACCTGGGTAAACGGAGCCAAGTCAGCGCAGTTGGTCTGGATTGGATTCACACCCAAACCCTGCCCAGTGGAACAGGGCCCTTTGCCAGGTGAACACAGCAAGTGGGCAAACAGCAAGTTCACTGATGACACCAGACTGGGAGGGCTGGCTGACACTCCAGAGGGCTGTGCCACCAGCCAGTGTGACCTGGACAGGTTGGAGAGCTGGATAGAGAAGAACCTAATGAGGTTCAACAAGGGCAAGTGTAGGGTCCTGCACCTGGGGAGGAAGAACCCCAGGCACCAACATAGGTTAGGGGGGAAAGCACTTCTGAGGAAAAGGATCTGTGGGTCCTGGTAGATAGTAAACTATCCATGAGCCAGCAATGTGCTCTTATTGCCAGGAGGGCCAATAGAATCCTGGGCTGCGTAAGGAAGAGAGTGGCTAGTAGGTCCAGGTCATTCTCCACCTCTACTCTGCCCTGGTGAGACCACAACTGGAATACTGCATCCAGTTGTGGGCTCCCCAGTTCAAAAGAGACAGGGAACTACTGGAGAGAGTCCATCGTAGGGCAACAAAGATGATTAAGGGATTGGAGCACCTCCCTTATGAGGAAAGGCTGAAAGAGCTGGGACTGTTTATCCTGGAGAAGAGAAGGCTGAAGGGAGACCTTATTAATGCTTACAAGTATCTGAAGGGTGGGTTGAAGGAGGATGGAGCTGGACTCTTTTCAGTGGTTCCCAGTGACAGGATGAGGGGCAACGGGCACAAGCTGGAACATAGGAAGTTCCATTCAAACGTGAGAAAAAGCTTCTTTATGGTGAGGATGACAGAGCCCTGGAACCAGCTGCCCAGGGAGGGTGTGGAGTCCCCTTCTCTGGAGACCTTCAAGACCCACCTGGATGCAGTTCTGAGTGATGTGCTGTGGGCAATCCTGCGTTAGCAGAGGAGTTGGACTGGATGATCTCTAGTGGTCCCTTCCAACTCTGACAATTCCATGACCCAGTAACACCTTCTGTGCAGCTGTGAATGCGCTGCATTTACCCAGCACCTGTAGGGCCCTAGAGCAACCCCCTTCTCAGACCCCGTGCTGCAGCTGGGGAAGGAGACGCAAAGGTGGGTGAGGGGCTTTACCCACCTTCAGTTGCTGGAACCCCCCCAAATGAGACTGGTCAGAGTACCAAGTGAGAAGGGTTGCTGGCGAAAACCTCTGGGTTTTGGTTTGATTTTTTTTTTCCTGTGGTCCATGCAGTGGATCAAGCCCTGACCTTGTTTAAACCAAACAAAATACTTTTACTGTATAATAAAAATTCCATGTTTTAATACATCGCCATGCACAAATGAAGTCAAACAATGCAGAGTACAAAATTGTCAAATATACAAAATGATAAAGCAGATATCCAAAGCTTCCAGAGATCATGCCCAAAGATACCAAAAATTTGATGTTGATTTTAATCTCATTTTTTAAAAGAATTCCTCCCTCCCACCCGGGTTTTAATTTTTGTTGATTTTTGAAAACAGAAGGGATTAAAGAGTAAATATAAAAACCGTAGGGTGTTATTAACAGTGATGGCCACTTCATATACTAAAAATTAGATTGCACGACAATTTCTGTCTGGGGAAAAAAGCATTGCTGAGCAGATGAACACCTTGGACGCCTGGGGAAACGCAGTGTACATCAAACAAAAAGGCACACTTTTGTCTTATGCCACCTCATTTGGCTCCGTCTTTAAAAAGTTCAGCCGTAGACGGACTGGGAATAACAGTGCGTTGCTTTTAATCATTAGAGTGCTGGCATTTTCCTAGATTTTCAACCAAGTTAACATTAAAAGGAGATCACTGACTTGGAGAGTGTTTCCTTAGTGAATGCAAACCAGAACTGACTCCAAAGGCAGCTGGACCAGGCACAAGTTGTCGGCTTTGGGTGACTCTTTTGACCGCACAGTGTGGCCACGGGCCTGCATCCAGCCCTCCTGCATCAGGCCACCAAATTATGGGGACCTTGATCTCAACTTCCCTCTTGCTCCCTGTAGCTCATGCCCATCATCAGCTGCCTGTGCTGATGGGCAAGCACAGTCTGGCACCTGATTCTGTCCATGGGCTACCGATATGGGCACAACCTTTGGAGACAATTCAGGTACGGCTATAATTCCTGCTGTCAGTTATCTGCTTTCCTCAAGAAGGGGTTCAATCAACCTTAAATTCAACATCCCAAAGAAAAGGAGCTCAGATTTAGAGCCCCATTTGCTGGTTTATGCCTTGTGGAGTCGGGCAGGTGTTAGCCCATCTCCCCCCACTTGTGAAAAAGAAAGAATAATTAGAAGGCAGTGGCCAATAGCTACCATCCCAGAAAGAAACCAAAAACAAAGCCCAGCACATCCCGAAGCACAGCCCTGCCACTTACAGATTCCGCAATAATTGTGAGAAAGTTAAAAATATGCCTCTCAGGTTTGCCAAGGGTATCCCAGCAGCTTAGTGCAAAGCAAAGGAGTCTTCTCCTGGGAGCACGCAGCCTTTTTGGGGAAATGCTGACGATTCCCACTGCCAGAGCATCACCCTGTGCAGTTCACCTGCGTTTTAGGGGAAGCCCAGCATGGCCCACTCTTCCCCTCGGTCTGTGGCGCTGGGCTCAGGAGGAGAAGGCTGAGCTCTGGGTCTCATGCTGAGATGCTGTGCATGGGCTGGCAGCTCAGGTTCTTCTGTGCTTTCACTGTTGCCCTTTAAACTCCTTTCTATCTTTCTCAGAAGAAAAAAAGAGAAGGAGCCTCTTGCACACAAGGGCTGCAGATGAAGGGGCAAGAGAACTCCAAACATTTCTTTATCGGGACTAGTCTTGAGACCAGAGCTTGGCTCAGTAGGGAAAACCTCCAAACCTATGCTCTCAATAAAGAAAAACAACCAACCAAACACATCCCCATAGCAGCTGATGGGGCATACTGCAGTTTGGTTTTTTCTCTCTGCCCAGCTTCTTATTGCTTACATGCAGTTTTGCATGTATGTGTAAATCTCCCTGCTTTAAAAAACCTTGTGTATCGCTATTTAATTAATTATTAAATAGATGAACTCAAGGCAAGTGCTTAATAGAAGTAACGTGATTAGAGATGTAACAACAGCTACGGAGAATTTTGTTTTTCTGAGAAAGTATTTAGATATATTTGGAATTAAAATCAGAAAGGAACTTCTTGTCTCATTCTCAGACTAAGCCTGGAAGTGTTATAATAATGCTGGCAGTTGTACTTTTATGGCAGAAGCAGACATTACAGAGTCATCTGCAGGTTCATCTCCTCCTCTGTCCAGTCTGACCCCAGATGTTAAGGACCACTTCTCCTCCAGAGCAGCAAGGTGTCTCGGCAGGGGGAGGACACTCGAAAGCCATCATGCACCGAAGCCAGTGACTCTGCAGAATTTATTTGAGAGGCGGCTGGCTCCTACCAATGCTCTTCAAACAATAAATCTACACCAAACTCATTTTCTTAGGATTTCACACTGGATTAGAGCAAGAATCCCCAAAGATCTTTATCTTCTTAGCTACGGCCACAGCCAGCTGCCTTCTTGTTTCAGCTTCTTGATGTCGATTCAATACCAATTTGCAGTAAGTATTGCTTTTATGGTTTCTCCTGTCTGCATGAACTGTTTACTCCTTAAAACGTCCACCTCAGCTTCTGCTGTTCCCCACAGCCTGACAAAGCCTGGCAGAAGGTGGCTCTGACGGTTCCCCCTTCCCTGGCACCCATCAGCAGCGGTTTTGTGAAACCCGAATCAGATGCCGAGCGGTCCTTTGCTTATTTCTAAGGTAAAACATTCAAAGCAGTGAGCGGTAACAGGGCCCAGTCTCACAAAAGCCCACCACTGGGAGCAGCTCTCATTACTCTGGGTAGTCCCGCTGAAGTCATTTCAGTTCTAGGGCTTTATTAACCGGCTCCGATGGGACTCGTCACGATAGCAGGAACAGTTTGCTGTCTTTGAAGCACGGAGCTGGTGTACCCTGTTCAGCGGCACAGCGATACAATATAATTCTCAATCAGCACCGCAGCTTCTCTGCCGGTTGTTGAAGGCAGGGAGATCTGTTTCTTGCCAGCAAGATGCTGCCTCCTTAATTAAGAGGCAAACCCACAGTTGTTATTCCTTGCTCAGACCACGCTTCTGCCCCGGCCCCATCGTTTTGTCTCAGGCTGTTATTAATGAAAGACAATGGACTTTCTCTGTATGTCCAAGGGCTTGCGTTGTCCTTTCTCGTTTGGTTTTCTTCCTTTCATTGCATGCAGAAGGACCTTGTCTGCAAGCACACCTACAACGCTCCGACCAAACGCTGGCAAGCACAGCTCAGCTCATATCAGCTGTTAAATTAGGAACACTTTGTGTGCAAAAATGGATATAGGTTGCCCTGCTTTCCTGTGCTACTGGAAACTTTAAGATATTTTCAATTTAGAAGTTTACACGTGCTGATGTAGTCTAATCCTTGCACAACACATACCCAATAACCTCATCCAGTAATTGCCACACCAAGCCTTGATTTCAGTTTGAGGTAGGGTTTATCAACTTAGAAAAATACTCTGCATATATTTAAAGACTTTATGTGATGGAGAACATGCCAGGTAACTAAGTAAATTGTATCCACGGGTAATTATCCTCCCTGTTGAGCATTTGCACTTAATTTCTAGCCTGAAATCAGTTTCCAACCAGTAGAGCACATCATTCCCTTTTCTTCTAAATAAAGGAGCTACCTGCCTTCAGACAGCACTCCCCTGCCCAGGTAGAAGATTGCAATTGCAGATGGAGATCAAGTCACCTCTTCAAATTGCCTCTGATAAATTAATAGCTCGAGCTTCATTAGCCCGACACTATAATAAGACCTGCTTTCCTGCCCTTGGCTGACACTGGCAGCTATTGAAAATAATCTCTCCGAGTTGTCGATACCCGTTTTGAAAGACGGGCAGGAAGCGAAGAAACCGGCAGAGCGTGAGGCTATTGCCAGGCCCTGCATCCCGGCTGGCCAGAGCATCCCGGGGGTCGATGCTGAATGGATTATTTATCAGACCTTCACAGCCATTGTGTTATTCCAGTCATGCTCCCCAGGCCTCCAAGCAGGACTTGCTGCCACCCCTCCTGGATTTCTGGCTTTGCCATCCTCCTGGTTCCTCTCCACACAGACCTGCTCCATATCATCATTTACCACACCCCTGGTTTTGTCATCTCTGGCTGTTCCCAACAATAGTTTTCTCTTTCCCTGGGAGGATTACTGGCATTAGATCATACCTTGGGAGGAGCTTGTTAGGAATAGTCTTGCTGATGATAACTTCATATTTACAGCTATTTTTTGTGATCAGTTTTAATCCACTTAATATGGGCTGTATTGATTCTGCATTGTGCTGTTCTGTTCTTTATCTGAATCAAATGATCTACAGGAGGCCGAGTACAGTATGTCAGCAGAGTTTCTTTTATCAACCAGCCTTTGATATCACAAAAAATGTCAGTGAGTTAGTTTGGCATGATACATTTCTATAAAAATAATTCTGAGAGTTTTATCAATTTTTAATTGCTTTAAAGATTGTGTCGTATCAACCTTTCCATGATTTTGCCTAAGACTGATAGGAAGCTAACAAACCTATACTTTTCTGGGGTAAATCACTACTTCTTTTCAATTCTTGGGTTTTTGAGTGTCATATGAAGCTTCTTTTGTGCATTCCAGTTCTGAGGGTTCCTAGACAAGTTTTCCTGCACTTTTGGATCAGTTACCTGCTTCTGCAAATTTGAAAAATATGTTTGGAGAGTTGTGGCTTAATCTTACCCATAATTACTGATGGAGTAGGAGGAATTACAATTTAATGTGCAATATGACTGTCTCCTTCTACTGCTTTCAAAGACCAAACAAGAATACTTGGTTTTCACACGTACTGTGAGTAATCACTGTGCTGTGCCTGTCTAACATCAGACTTAGCTTTGCTATGACTGTATTCATTAGGATATATGTAAAGCCTTTGGTCTAACTAGCCCTCATCTATTGGCCACTGGCATCCTATGCAGTTTTCTGGCTCCCATCATCAAATATCTACTTTTCTTACTTGCTGATTTATCCTCATGAGCCTGCCTAATCACCCATACGTTATGCTGGTGAGTTTTTTTTGCACTCCTGATTTTTACTATAGGAGGCTGCAGGTAAGGACAGAAGTACTTTCCCCCCTCACTCATCAATTTTAATTATGCCAGAGAACCTTTTCTTTTTGAATTAAAATCTTATTGACCGCAGTCTATATATACCAGGGTCAATTGGAGCAGAGTCCTGCAGTGGGACCTTTCAAGGAGACTCTGATGGCAGGGACGCTAATTGCTGAAAGGGGACTGATGTGAAAGGGTGCAGGAATCTACTTTGCTTGCCTGAGACAATTTTGAATAATTGAGATCTTGTGGCTTTGTAGCGGGTGGAGGGAGGTTAGTTTTAGTGGTGACAAAAATCCACCCCGGGCCTTGGGTCTGCAGCTGGCATTAATCATCCCATCTCTGGAGACTTTGATGGAGTACTGCCAACACAGCTCTGCCAGGGCTCTGGCCCGGGGTTTTCCAAAAATTCAGGGCAAAACACAACCAGGATTTTGTCATTTTTAGTGGTTTGATTATTTCAATGACACCGCAGCTGCTGTCAAGTGACAACACTTCCCCTAAGGAACAGAGAGGGGGGATGAACCCACCGGCAGAGCACGGCCACGCAGCTGGGCGGGCAAAACCAAAGAGGTGGTGGAGCTGTTCCAGCCTCCCCTCCTGGGAGCCTGCGCTTCCCTCAGCAGAATAAATGGCGAGTGTTCCGGCGCAGAAAGCCACGCAGAGGGAAAAAACCAAGGAACAAAAAGAGTGCAGAGGATGGTTTCAGCTGCAGTGTGTTTTCTGGGGCGAGCAATTCCTGCAGGCTTCTAGTGTGGGACTTCTCACGGTCTGAAGCGCTTGGGATGGCTGAGTCCCTGTCGGTGTTTCTCAGCGGGACCCGGTGCTGCAGCCCTTGTCCACACCAAGAAGCCAGGGGAGCGGGTGGCAGGAGGGGACCGGGCCCGGGAGAAAGGCTGCAGGTCTGAACACAGGGAACGGGCTCGTGATCGCAATATGTTTTGTTTCAGAGATAATAACTAGCGATCAATGGAACAGTAGCACTGGCCTTTGTGAATTTATCTGTCTCCACAGGGCTGGTAATTGCTGTTTTATGAAAATAGCATTAGTCTCCTACTCTTTTGCACCGAACTAATGGCTCTGAGCGTATTTAAATTCACTTCCTTTGCCGGAATAACTTATTCGCTCCCTTTCATGTTGACTTGGTCTTTGGCACTCTCGACATAAATGATTTATTGACTAGAGATAAAGCTTTCTTTCCCCTGTTCTGTTCCTGCGACCCAGGCACAAGCGGATGTGCCTGCTATTAATAAGGTGTTCAGCATAAAAAATGCAATAGACTTGATTGTCTGCACTCAATAGCCTTTCCGAGAACACGGTACCTGCCCCCATTCATAATAACAAAAACCTCTCCCACATGTTTATTTATATTAAAAAGTTTTCAGAAGAGTACGCTGGGATCCAGATAGTTGTTCAGGAGATGTAGAACAATTTCATAAATATCCCTGAGGAAGCATGGCCTACTTTGGGAGAATAACAGTGATTAAAAAATCCAAACACGATGAATAGTTAAATACAAGCCAAAAAGTACAGTTATTTCCTTACAGCTCCGGCAGACAGTTACACACGTGAGAAGTGTCACGGGGCTCGGGGGAACTCTGCTTGCAGTTATCCACATGCACAGGCTGGCTGTAGGACGGAGACCTACACCAGCTTCAAAGGAGATCTGTCTGATAGGCACCTACAGCAGACTTCTCACTGAGTCTGGCTACACGAGGGTCTGGACTTGATTTTCACATTTCTCAGGGCCTATAACACTGCTTTTCTAGGTCACTGTTGCTAAAATCCTGGGAAGCTTTTAAAACAAACTGTTTTAACAGGAGAAGTGCACACATCTAAATTCATGCCCATATACTGGAAGATGTTCAAAACTAACATTGATACAAAAAATGCTTCTAGTGGCTCTCTGCCTAACTCAACTTTTTCCTTTTTCTCATACACCCTTTTAAGATAACACTCTCTGATAAATTCTTCTTTTATCATTCAAATTATTCTGGATTTTTTCACTGGGTAGTAAAAGAAGAGAATCCCTACTGCAGAAGTATAGCATTCTCCTTCCTTTTGAAATAACTTATATCAAAGTGTTGGGGTTTTTTTTCAATCGCTGTACCAACGTGAAATTGATGTCAGTTGCCAGAATGCATTTTTAAAACCTGTAGCAGAAAGAGCTGTAAAATTTGCTGAAGCTTACAGTGGACCTGTGCCATGTGCACGGCTGGGTCTCTTGGTATCAGATTCCAATGTGCAACCCTATGAAAAGCTCTAGAAAGTGCAAATGTTGCCATTGGCAAAGATTCTTATGTCTGAAGGAGAATTTTTACACCAATTAATTTAAAATTAGGGACCAAGATTTTCAGAAAGAGAATGTAGAAGCTTTCTGCTTTGTAACTCTTGGGAGCTCCATTTGAGAACCCATGGAAAGACCCAAACCATTAGAAATCATTGGCAACTTCTGAAAATCTTGGTCACCCATAAAAATAATTTGCTTTTGGACTGACTACTGTAGAAGTCTCCAACATGTTGAACCTGAGATGGGTGGAGAGCTGAAACCTAAACCCACACCCATCTGAAAAAAATTAAGCCCTAAAGTTACTTGTCTGTTTGTTGTACAGGCATGCTCAGTGATTGACCTTCCATTCTCTAGCAATGAACTGTACAATAATTTTTAAGAATTATAACACAGGAGATTCCTCGAAAAAGGTCCCTTTGACTTGATGTAGCTGCACCTTCTCTCCATCGCTGCATCTTCACACCAGTTTGGTATCCCACCCAACGTTTGGCATACATGCTAACAGCGACCCTACAGTACCTGTCTATTGGACTGGAGAGAGTGATGGCCTTTACATAGACAAAAAGCTAGCTTTGATATTAAAGAAAGAAGGAACAAATACTTAACTCCCCTCAGTATGTTGATGGCATCAGTTCATCATAAAGAGTGTGTCAAGAAGGTCCTGATGTGAGGGACAAGTGCTAATTCCACTGAGTTCCCATGGAAGAAACAGTACCACAGCCAGCTGTGATACAGCCAGTGATGAGGCCAGCCATTCAGAGACTGAACAAAAACCAATGCTCAGATTGAATGGAACAGTCTTGAGCCTGCTACAGTATATTGAAAGGCTTAATGGAACCATTTGCTTATTCCCAGTTCCTACCAAAACACTGCTTTGGATAGAAAGTGGAAAAAGTTAATGAAGAAGTCTGCCCTCTCCACAGGGAGTGTCTTGCTCCTTAGAAGCGTAGTCTTACACTTTACCTTATTCAGAGAGTTTGGTTTGGACTACGAATCCCCAGTCCCACCCAAAACATAACTGGTGTCCAGCATAAAGAATCCGAATTCTTCCCGTTCATTCTGGTTTTATCGTAGACCAAACCCAGGGTCACAGACATCTCTGAGAAAGGCTCTCTCACTTGCCTCTCCCTCATCGAGTAAGAAAACACACTGGCACACCAGAAACGAGACCCCTTGATATTTGGTGGATGAGAGGGAGAGCAGACACAGTGTCCTACAGCTCATTCAATCTACCCTGCTCTTGGCTATCTCTTGTGACAGCTGTTCTCTAAGTCTCGATAAAAGAAGTCGTACCTCTGCCACGTGCAAATCTATCATCTACACAATCTACTGTGAATTGGTGAAGGTATGCTAGGAGTGGACTTCAGTTGGGATGCAGTCTCAGCACAAATACTGAAACGTATCCTCAATATTTTAAAAAAAGACCATTATATATATATATGGACTGTGCTAGTTCTGTGCAGAAAGCACATATGAAGTGCTGATATTGTTTAACAGAATATCATTAGACTGCAAAACTAACATATACAAGACGTTTACATTCCTATAGGGGTGTAATATTGTGAACATATCCACTGAGATTGGAGAATTGCTGTAAGATTTTCCTAAAACATCATGCCATCTGCATACATAATAAGAGAATCCAGTAGTTGCCATGCTAAAACAGGACTTCTAGTGAAGGGCATAGACAGTCCCCTAAAGGGAACTCAAAAGTTATGCACAGTGATGAAAACTGGAAGAAATTTTCCAGCTAAAGGTCTGTCAATGACCATTTCCAACAAATTAGCACTGGATATTATGCACCACGTTTTTACTCCACAGCAAACCAGGTCTTCCCAGAGTGCATCATCTTGAGTGGGCTGATTTTACTTCAAGTTTGTCTTCAGTTCTCCATGGTCACCTTCTGGCAGTGCCATTTATTGTTGTGTTTTTTCATGAAGGAAAGTTCACTTTCATATCAAGTGGCAGGACAGCAGCTTTAGAGGCTGGAAATGTTTATGGAGAGCTCTCTACTGGGGCTGTAAGAAACAAAACAGAAAACCAAAACCAGACAGTGAGTATAGAACAGAGAAAAGGATTTTTCACCATTTTATTTTCAACTAAAATAAAAAAAGTCAGGTTTGGGCTAAGCATATGTATTTCTGCTGTAAAGACAAAATACTCCTACGATATATATTGTTACTCTGCTACTTTCTTTAATCAGCTTTACTCATCCACAAAACCCCTCAGCATTTAATCAACTCCTTAGGTTACATAAAAGTGCAGACCAGCAATCATTTGTATGATTCAACAAATCCTACATTCATTTTATTGCCTAATGTGAAAGCATTTCCTACCCCTTCTCTAGTCTGAGTCTCAGAGAGCAGGCTCTTTGGTTTGGTTGGGCTTACATTAACTACTGAAGACTTGATGGCCAAATGCTGGAAAGGCTCTGCCACATGCCGAAGCAGGAGCTGATGTTTCCTCAGCATTCCTGCTGGTCAAGATGGCAAGAGCTGGCCATTGCTGCATAGGAGATGTGAAATAAAAGTTCACCGGTTTCAGACCACCATAAGATAATTAGGGAGTTGCAGAGAATTCCTCTTTCCCTGCTAAAAGCAGTAAAGCACACTCAGTTGTGGTGGCTGCTATTTCTTGCCTGAAAGCCCTTGCAAAGCTGTAAGGTGATCACCCCACAAAGGAGGAATAGGTAGCCATTTCTTGTAATTTTGCCTCCCCTCCACCCTAGCTGTTCTTTGAGATGCAGAGCAAAAGGACAAGAAGCAATGGACACAAGATGCAAAAAGAGATTCCAGTTAGGTAGAAGGGAGTGGTCAAATTTCGGAACACGTTACCTGACCAGGTTGTGTGACCTCCACCTACCAAAATATCTGCATCTCAACTCAACAAGGCGTGAACAACGTAACTTGGCCCTGCTTTGAGCACAGTTGAGTGGAATGATCTCCAGAGGTCCCTCCCAAGCTAAACTGTGCCTTTTCTGATGGTGATTTGTGTTCCCTGTTTTTGAACAGGAGATGAGTGTCCATGCAGGGCTGCTCCCACTGAAGCACATTCAGTTGTTTGTTCAGTATGTACCCATGAAAAGGTGTGTAAACCCATCACAGGCTTATGCCAGCCTCTGGAAGCAAAGAGCCATGCAGAGGCAAGTCCATCCTGTTATTTCAACGTGTTTGGACACACCTTTGTTTCTCACCCATCAGCCATCACTAGTTTTACCGACCAGGTCCCTGACTAGGGCAGTGCTGGGATGGGACTCATCAAGGTGGGCTTTCCACCCCTTTCAGCTGAAGTCCTGCTTCTTGCAGGAATATACGTGTCAGTGTGTGTGTGAAGAGCTGGATCGTTGGGGTGTTTGGGCCAGGTTCCAAATTGTGAAGCTAATGGGATACTGATGCTGCCAAGGTGGCATTCACATCAGCTGAAACTCAGGCTGGCACTGGATTTTTGCTCCTCACCTCTTCAAAATCGGGCCCAGCGGGCTCTTCTCTGCAGAGTGTGTACTGACTGTCTCTGCCAAGCTATCAGGTTGCCTATATTCGCCTCTGCCAACCCCAAACCCTTGCAGAAATGGACATGAGGGGCTGATCAAGCAGGGAAAGGATGGGATGTTAAACCAGCTGCTGCTGGAAGAATGCTGAGTAAGATTTAAAAAAAAAAAACTCACACCCTGCCATAAGCACTTTATCTCTCCATCTAAATATGGCCTATGAAATAGAGTAACACTTGAAAAACAGCCTCCATAGCTATTTCCTTCCCTATGTGGGCATATTCGCCTGATTATGGTGCTACTTTTGATTTCTGTTTTTATAGCTTCCTTGTTTTTTCTCTCGAGGTTCTCTAGTGCTATGATCCCACCACCACCTACCATCATGTACTGTATGAGACACCCACGTCAGTAGTGGCCTGAGGAAGTTCTACATTTGGGACCCAGCAACCATTTTATTCCATGGAAAGGTTTTGAGCCTTCAGCTGCTCTAGGCAAATAACTCACTGCATCCCCTAGGACATAAAAGACTGCAACGGTGATATTAAGCAGGTATGAAGATATTAAGCAGGTATGAAGATAAAGGGGAAATCTGGGGGAGGTTTTAAACTTGGAGAGAAGCAAACTGGCACCTCCCCTCAAAAGTGCTTGATTCCAGGTAAACTGGAGGATATCTCCCATCTGTGAAGCATCAACAGAGACTGTCTTACAAAGGAGAAACAGGACTCTTTTTAAGGTTAAATAGCTCATCCACCGCCAAGAAGGGAAAATTTCAAAAGCTCTCCCAAGCAATGGAAAATACTTTGCCTAGCCACAAAGTTGCAGGACTAAAATAAAAGGGGTAAGCTGGCTAATTATATCAGGTCAGGCCTCAGGATTGCAGTTGTGCTGAAACTCCCCAATCATCCACATTGTCTAAACCGTTGGCTTGTACTTGTGCTTAAGTTTGAGATGAGCCAGCTGGCCCTTCAGGCAGCAACCCATCAACATGAAGAAACAGGGCCTAATTCTGACCTGAGCTCCATTCACACCACAGAGAGAGCACAACCGCTTCAGCCATGTAGGACACCTCCCAGAGCCAGGCTGAACACAACTGGTGATGCCTACCAAGGCAAAGTTGTAATTCTCTTAAGCTCTGGATTTAGAGCAAGCAAACTGAGGATTTAGTGGGGATCTAGCCCATTTCTTCTCTTCTCACTATGTCTTTCGAGACCAGGGTTTTGGAAGCACTTATTCCTCCTATAGAATTTTTGGTGCCCAGCTGGAGGCTCCTCTAAGGATCCTGCTTTTCTAACAGTACATACCCAGTGCTTTCTAAAAGCAATATCTTCTCAAAAGGTATCACAAATGAGCAGTTGTCTTTGAAAACCTTGCCTGAGACTGTAAGCTCTTGGAAGGAAGAACCGCCCTTTGCAGGGAGTTCATGCGCTTACCAACACAATGGTGCACTGATCTAATCTCACATGACATTTTCAAGAAGCTGCTGCAGAAAGACAGCAATCATTTGAAAGCCAGAGATGTGTTTCAATTTTTTTGAGTACTTGTATTGTGTGATTTTCGTCTAACTGGGAAAGAGACATATTTTTCATTCATTTTTAATGCATGTTAATTCAGCTCAACCTAGTGGTATTTGTCACTTTTTCATAATTGAGAGATTCTGATAAAGGAAACACATATCTGTCACCTTTGCTAGGTTTCTTCTCCTGGGACTAACTTTATACTGTATTTCTAAGGTCAGGACATTTCAAACATGGGATTATTATGAAAAAGGCTTATTTCCAACATCCATCTACCAACTGGTGTCTGGTGAAAAACTGCATTCAGCTACATTTATGAGTATTTTTCCTGTGTCAGAAAGGCCACGGGTATCTCACTTCATGCTTCTCATATCACTTGAAACATTACAATACACTGTGCATTACTGCAGACTTGTTGAGTCTTGCTGCTTACTAATTAGAGATATCACTCCTTTTGAAGAATTCCATACACCGACAAAGGGAAATGGCTGGCAGCCCATTTGTAGATTTACCCTTTTCTTTATTGTGCATGGAGTTATTACCATCACCGAGGTGTGAGAGCATGAGGTTCTGTGAGCCTCACAGAAGTTAATGCAAAACCAAAATATCGACTTGGGGAGCTGCTGATCCCTGTCAGTCACCGTGGTGGAAGGAGGAAGGAGGGTCAGCAGGGGCTGGGAGATGCTGCTGTGGGGCAGCCTCAGCAGGGACAGGAACCATTTGCCCCAAGTTGGATGAGGCCAAAGTTGTACCAGAGTTTGGTTTCATTCTATCACAAAGCTAACCCATTATGGTTCAGGGTGGAGAACTGTGGCAGTTATTTTAACCTCTAGGTAAGTGTGGCTATTGCTGCACATCCTTATTACCCAACAGGTCGCTGATTAGCAGAGTCAACAGTGGCAGAGATCCAAGGTTACCTCAAACATTTGCACGCTTGTAGCTGGCTGGAGCCAGCATGGAGGAGGTGGGGAAGCAATGCTGGCTGGGCTGCTCCAGCAACCTCCCAGCCACCTCCTCTCTCTCACTGGAGCAGCCCTGGCTGGGACAGGCAGGCAGTCAAGCCCTGGGGCTGCACAAAGCCAGTGAGCTGCCTCCTTGCCAGTATCAATGCTGAGAGCCTGCGCTCAACAGTGACACGTGAATCAATGGACTGAACCCAACAGCCAGCAGCTGAGAGAGAAAACAGAGATGGGGATGGGTTTTGATAAGAAATCAAAATTTGCTGATTTTGTTTTGATTCCCATCTGGTCATGTCTGGGTCTGGCTTGCCTGATTTTCCCCTCATGACTAATACCTGGTAGCTAATAGGAGTTTTGAAGGTTATTTAATGTTGTTGGTCAAACATAGTGTCAATATGTAGTGTAGAAAAATACTGAGGGGGGAAGGAAGAAAGTCTCTTCTTGCTTTTGATTTTTGAATTTGCTTGTCAAGCAGAAAACCAAGATTTTAGTTTTGGAGTAGCCTGAGAAAAAAGGTGGATCTGTGAGCACAACATCTAGAGTGTCAAACACAGTCATCCTAATACCAAGCATTCAGTATTCATTAATGAGGCCACACAAAGCAATAATGAAAACTGAAAATACACAGAATTAAAAATAAATTGTTGCTTTCCTTTCACCCCTAATTTTTTAGAACACAGTTAGGACTGTATTTGTCATGAACTATGAAACACAACCATAAAACAAGACATTTTTTGTTCAAATGGATGTATCTTCACAAGCCTCCAGGAGAAAAGTCTTTAAAGCAAACAGCAGCCGACATATGAATTGCTATTTCTGCAAGAATGAAATTAAGGTTTCTTTTTCTGAAAACAGTTCTTCTTCTGGACAACTTGCTCCCATAACCAAGTACTCTTAATCCTCCTGGATACAGTTTTAATATCTGTTGATACCATCACCATAAATATGCTACTGAACAAATATTCCCATATGAGACCCTGGGAGGAGAATGACTTTACACGCAATAAACTTCGTGGTGTTACTTATGTGTTGTGACAGTGCTGGCTCCAAGTGGTCCCAGGTCCACACCAGGGCTCTGAGGCAGCAGCTGGCATCCAGCTTGTGCACAGCCTGCTCGAGTACGGCACTGTGCCTGACGCTGCCCCACGCGGTGTGGAAGCCCTAATAAGGCACCGCGAGTACGTGGGTATGCGGGATCCTGGCTTGCTCTCAGATCCGCTGTCTGGATCAACGGCAAAGCTCGTCTCAAGGAGGGCTTCAGGGTGGCCTTCAAAGGGCAGTTTAGACAGCATGCTCACTGCTTCCAGACAGATGATGAACGTTCAACAAGGTCAGGCAAATCCTCTCCCCTATATTCTGACTCCAGAGAAAACTCACTTCTTGCCTGTGATGCTGGGCTCTACAGCCTGCATCAGGCAATTCTGAGATGAAACATTTCTGGGAGAATGGATGTCATGGCAGATGCTCTCAGCAGGTAACCTTCTGAAAAGCCAATTAGTCAGAGGTTATCGCAGCTGCTCTGTGGAACACAGTTGGTTCACACAGAATGGGTTGAAAGTATAGTTGTCCAAAATGTGTTTCACTAAGCTATTCAATGCCTTCAAATATTCTGCTTAGCCAAGAGTCTCTTCATGAGTCATGCACAACTCCAGCTTCCCTACCAAAGCAAATCTCTCAGCAACTTTACTAGGTTAAACAAAATGAGGACACATGTTGATTCTGTGTACATATTGATTTATGCAGGAATTTCGGCTCCTTGCCCTTTCCTTCAAAAATCAGAGCTCATGGCGGACATCTCTCTAAAGGACTTGAGCTCACACTCCAGCCTTGTTCTGAAAAATATCTTAAAAAGCCTTTTAGCATCTTCTGAGCTTGATTTCACAGTGTTAATGTGGAAGCATCAGAATAAAAATCTGTCCCAAGAGATTATGTCTTTTTTACGCCTGAGCCTAGCCGGCATGTGAAAATTTCCCAAGCTTAAAAGTTTAGTTCAAAAATCAGGCCAAATCCTGGGAGAGATTCTTTCTTCTTTCAAAGTGATTCATTCATCCCTACTCAAGTTCCATCATACATCCCACCACCTGCCTGCTGCTGCAAACACACAAAGAAAAAAGAAAAACACTTTTGCATTCAACAGATCAAGATAATTTCCTTGAACTAACAAGCAGCTAAAGTATTTTGAAAAAGTGCATGCAACCACTTCCTTAGTGTTTATGCTTCTTTCAAAGAATTCTCTTGATCTGCTGCACACTTATCCATCACTGCGAGCAGTGAACGGGCTGTCCACCAGCAGCCTTCTCCGGAGACTCAATTATAGAAAACAGAAAGACTGAAGGGAATGTGACGCTAAGGAGTCTGATAGTCTCAGCTGGTGCCGTCTGAAACTGAAAATGGGTAGAGGAGCAGTGACTTCATGCCTTATCATGCATATTCCTCACTGCCTGCCCGCCATCAGCTCTTGATCTCACAAGTCCTTGTGGGGTGCTCTGCAGGAAGTGAAAAAGGCTGTCACAGATGAATAGTCTTTCACACTCTCTGGCTCTAAATAGCCATTTGTGCTACGTTGTGAGCCTTTGCCTATCTCTTGCTTTCCTCTCCAGGGACTGGGTTTTAATACCATGCACCAGGAACTGTGCACACTGAGGGAACTTAAAAAGACATGGCCTTGAGGGGTATCTTCAGCATGCACAGAGGGTGCTTAACCACACAGTCCCCAGAGGCCTGCGGTGGTTTGGTGGTTGCCCTGATCATCAGCTGGAACGTGTCCTTGCATTTCTTCTGCAGTGTCTGCAGGACACTTTCAAGCCTATCCTGTTCAGAAGTGTGCAGCAGCATTTGGGAATCAGTTCTGACCATTATATCACCCTATTACTTGCTCTAGGATCTTCAGTGAAATATGCATTAAGTTAAGAAACACAATCAGATGAAACCATACACTTCACCAGAAAAATCAAAGTAGTATAGCAAAATGGTTTGGGAACTCTCAGGAGCTATTACTCCCTCGCTGCTTATGCACAGCTTATGCAGGATTAAGAGGCGGAACAAACTATTCACTTTTAGGGAGATATTCACTGTGAGGCTCCCTGAAATGAAACTTTCCATTCTGTGAAGTGATTAACCAAGCGAAAAGGGAAATTATACCTACTAAAACCACCCAAAAGACTGCACATGTGCTCACACATTTACCACAAAACAAAACAAAAAGAGATCATGAAGCCTACAAAATCGGCCCCTTCTCCTCCCTTAATCGGTTACACCATCAACTTTATATAGCCCTTTGGAGAAATTAATTAATATATACTCTTTACCTTTACTATCACATTGTGTTATCCCTGTGCTCTCCCCAGGAACACCAAACAGACAGAACCCAGAGAAGGAGCGTTTCAGTACCATTCAGCACTTGCTTAATCTTTGCAGTTCAGCATGTGGCCCATCACCTTATTTAATGTACAACATTCAACCCCCATCTGGAAAACAATTATTGCTATCCTCATGGACAGTGGCCAACCACATTACAAACAAAATGCCTCAATTTCAAAATACACCAGTGAGAAGACATCACCTTATTTTATAGTTCCTACTTAGGCACAAAGAGAATTACAAGGCCATACTGGTGCCACCTGTCCAGCTACTGGCTCCAGCACAAAGAGCTCTGTGGAACTCCTGAGTAAAAGCCCTATGGAGGAGCAGGAGTTTCAGGAGGCTCCTGGAAGCTGCATCTGCAGGGAGGAGTACATGCAGGACCCTAAAGATGCCAAAGTCTAGTTTTGACCATCTATGCAGACTTCTCAATATGCTTTTAGATGATGCCTTCTTCTAATCTGCCCCAAAGCATGATTTTATAAGGAGTCTGACCCTTACTGGTCACTCATGGTAAGGGGCAATCTTCAGTAAGTCAATGTTACAATCCAGCAAGGCCCTCCATGGCCACTGGGTTGTCTTGGGAAAAGGCAGTCACCATTTCATCCTTGTCAATGTAGTTGAGACCAGACCAAGGAACTCTTCCTAGGGATCCTCAAAAAGATCTACAGAAAAATTAGCACAGTGCATACACCACTATTGCTTAAAAAATCAAATCAAATCAAGGGTCCCTGGTCTAATTCTCCCAGCTGCAGGACCAAGCTTAGGGAGAGTGCTGCAGTGAGGGAAGGTCCTATCCAAGGCAGAGGTCCTCTTCTACACCATGCTTATGCTGTGACAAGACAGGCAACAGAGATTGTTCGCTGCTCTGCAAAGCAACCTTCATTCTCTGTCTGGGCAGCTGGGAAATGAACTACAGAGATCAAAATGAGTTACCACCTTTGAAGAGTTCCCTAGGTGATTATTAAGACTGTATCTTGATGTATACCCACCAGAGACTCTAGATAGCAGAAATACTGCCTCTGCAGAAGGGCTTGATAAATGAAGGGTGGGCTGATTGTATTGAAGAAGTTCTTAAGTCAAGCATGAAGTCCAAGGTCTGAAATTATGTGGGCTGTATTGACCACAGAGCCAAGCAAAGAAGTGATTCATGAAAACATGACAGGTATGAAACACAGAATATCTAGGCAGTGTTCAGAAGGCTTGAGATGTTCACTCATTTGAGTTTTTGGGGAGTAATAATTAGCTCAGCACAGGAACTCTCTGATCAGTTGCAGATTCTGCTTTACTCTCATTTGCTCTTTTCCTTTTATTTTAGCTTGGAGGCTGTCCAAAGCACCTGCATATTTTTCTGTCTCTTTTTGCATCAGGCACATGTTCCTGAAAATACGATTGCCCAGAATTGTATATAACTGGTTTCAGACCACAGTGGCTGTTCGGTATGCTGTGGAGATGATGCTAGATTTGGCTGCTGCGATCCCAAGCAAAATGTTGTGTAATTCCCGGTGCCCAAACTAAGCAACATGAGTCACGGCTGCAATGTGTTGCAGGTGGGGCCCATGGGGCAGATTACAGGACCTGCTGGATTACTCAGTGTCCCCCTAAGATGACTGCAAACCCAGCTTTACTACAAGGGAAGGCTATTTCCAGGAAGATGGCACATTCCTCATCCTCATCTCCCACGCAGTCATCCCTGGGCACCCAGCACTTGGTGCTGGGATGTGCTTTCAGGTGCTGAGGTGGGGGGATACCCAGTGTGTATCGAGGACAGGGGCGATGTACTTAGTGGCAGAACATAATTCAATACCAGGTAGAAATTGACCTTTAAAAGTCAGACATGAGGGCATTGCCACACTTCAAACAGAGGGGTTTGGGGCTAAATGTCATATGGAGAGAAAGACTTTCATTCATCATTGCGGTTCTTTGCTTGCACAGCATACCAGTATGGACTGATGGACGCAAGAGTGTGAGATATGCAGCAGAACAGCAACTCAGTGGTTAAGGTGAAGGCCTTATCTGCCATATCATAGACTACTAGACTTCCCTTTGCTGTCTAGTTAAATAAATACACAGTTGTTCTACACGAAGTGGAACAGCATAAAAAAAACCCCCAACAACCCACCTTCACTAAAGCGAGCTGAATATTTCCACATCTAACTGCAGAGTGCAACTCAGACCTAATGGGACCTCACCGAGAGGTGGGACAGGAGAATACATCCCTGCCTGTGCTGAGCTGTGAGAAGTAACTCCTCCTGCAGAGCACCAGCTCACACAGCTCTGAAGTTTGTGTGGTGGTTACACAGGCAAACTCATTTCACCCCTCCTAGACAGGCAAACAAGTTATCCAGGCTTCTTCAACAAGCAGTGGAGAAAGACAGGACGCTTGGAAGACTGACCCACCTACTTACTTGGATAAATTATTCTCTGGCAGCTCCTCTCTTCAGTGATTATCAAAAAAGCAGAATAATGAGCTCAGAGTAGGTATCCAGCAATTAAATGGCAAACAAGAGGTGACAGGAATTGCAACTTTACGCTTAATTTGATTGTTACAAATTCCAATTAGCATGTGAAATGTAGGTACCACAATGTTCAGGATTACCATGCTTAATGCTTACATTTCTACTGAAATCAAGAATGAAATAGATTCCAGTGAGGGATAAGAGCCCTAAATTCCTTTGAGGCCTTGGATATTGGAATTTGACAAGGATATTACACACTAAATAATCTTCTTAGAAATTCACATGCACAACTGAGATAATGAGATGCTTCCTGCAAACAATCCACAAAGTACTAAAGTTTTTTAGAAGAATTATTTACTCAGCACTATTGGTATAATTTTGCAGCTGGATAATTTATTGTGTCCATGCTGCCAAATTGTTTCCATTTCCCACTGATTGGCTTTTCATTTCCACTTGCAATATATGAACAAATCGACATCACAGTTAAGGAATTCACAGGGGTAAGTAAAATTAGAGTAAACAAAAATAATGCTTTGTTTATTATTAAACACCTTTCATGTTTTAGCTATGGTAGGCAATTAAGTTGGTAGGAATTTGCAACTGGAGAAGTTCTACCATTTTATCTCAGGCCAAACAGTTCATCACAATTCATGCAGGCAAACTTCTGTGCTTCAAAAATCAGGGGAAAATATCTAATGGGATGTGGTATTTGTCTTCCACTGCCAGAAAAGTATGAATCCCAATTAAATTTTTGCTTCAAGGAAGGAAGGAAAGAAGGAAGAACCTCTGCCACTGGAGCGTGAAACAGATTTTGGCTAGAAAAAAAATGGAAAAGACTTTAAAAAAAAACCCCAAGTGATTTGCACACCAAAGTCTCATCAGAAATCAACAAGACTTTGATTTCCAAGTTACTTGTGAAAATTTTCTCTGATGATTCCTACCAGTCTTTGAATATTTATCCTAAACAAGCGCTGACACATCATTCAAAAGCAGATCTGGGGCTGCAACAAGTTCTGGTAACCCCCCAAGATATTTCTAAAGCCTCACCTGCAAGAGATTCAGAACTTCTGGCATGTCCATATGTCTGACATCTTCAGTCTGCATCACGCCTTTGTCTATTGAGGATAATTAAGGGCATGCCTCCATGAGCACATCACTGCGAGGTAACCTGCGTCTGGATTTACAGCGGAACAGATGCTCTGCTCTAGCTGTCCATGTGTGTGCCCTCACCCCGTGGCAAACGCCAGGCAGCTCAAAGCACGGTCATTGAAGAAGAGCTTGCAGCACATGTTCAGCATTCACACTTCTTCTTCCAGTTGCCTCAGGGTAACTTGCCCAGGTAGTCACGCCGCTGGATTTCTTTTACAAGCCCAACCACTATCACAGACTGCCCAACAATAAGCACTGGCAGAACTTCTTTCGCTCTTTTGCTGAGCCATTTTTTAGCCTGTTCACTGTCACCTCCAACCCAGCCTTCAAGGATTTTGTATTTGGGGCTCATCCCTGCTTTGGCTGCACCAGGCTGGCTGCATCATGCAGAAATGGATGCTGGCACTGGTTAGCCAGGAGGATCCATGCCTTAGGTTCCCACAGAGTCTGTATTTTAACATTGTTCTGATAAAATGCCTAAATGGAAAAAAACCAAAGCTATGACATTGCAGAGACTGCAAAACCAAGCAGCAGCTTGGTCAGAAAAGCAGCGTGAGATATTCAGTACCTGCCACTCAGTTCGCCCCAGCAATGAAGGGGTTTTCCCCAGAAAAGTCCTCGATCTCAGGACTCTGGATTTTGGTCACAAAGGGTGTGGGAACTGAGAGAACCGTAAACATGTTGAATATAAACTTCTTAATGACACTGTCATTCAGCTTCTACTTTCAATTCTGAGATTACAAAGAAAAATGATCTCACCTGACTAGGGCGTAACTACAACATGCTGCTACAGCTCAGGCCTCCCCACTTTTCCCAACTTTCTCTGGTTAGAGGCTTCCAGGAGATTATGGTATCTGCAGCCCTAATGGAGCATCCTGGAGATGTCTCAGTGATCACTGGAGCACAGCCTGCCAACAAGAACTTTTGTCTTCCAAGCTCTTGGCCCAGATTCCAGATCAGAAATTCATTCTAATGCCTCAGGAAATTAAATCTCCTGATATAGTTGAAAGACGTTTCTTTATTGCACATGGATATTGTTCATAGCTATTACACAGGGCAGGCCATTCCAGTGAACACTTCTAAATCCACTGCTATAAATCCAACCCAACCATCAGTTGAAGTTAAGGAAATCCATCCATTCCAGATTTTCATGTGGCAGACACTACTGGCTTTATGTAGAATGGAAAAAAGCCCTGAAACAACAAAACCAACCAACCAAAAAAACCTCCCCAAACTGCCAACAACTTTTAGAAAAAACATTTTTTGCTTGTGACTTGAAGTCACAAGAATTTAACCAATAAATAACCTGCAATTTGTCTGGTAAAAAGGTAGAACTTCTGAATTGACTGTACAAAAAACTGATCCAATAGTTCTTCCCTTGTCTCCCAGAAAGCAATCTTGTCTTTCTGTTCTAGCTTCTTATGCTAAAGTGCATGGTTTATGCAATGCTGGGATTGTGAATATCCTTATCTATGCAAACTCCACACAGCATTTTGGGTATATCTACCTGCTTGGGGAGTATGGATATTCTGTGCCCCCCCTGGATGCATAATGGGAGTTGTTCTGTTCACCGCCAAGGTAGCTTTCTCTTTGCACCTTCATGCAATGGAAAGAGATTCCCCTTCTGCCTGTGGGCTGAAGACCATGGCTTTACTTCCAGCAAGTGCACAATACTGGGAGCACAACTCCATGTGATGAATGACGCAACCCTGGAGAGATCAGGGGCCCTCCAGCCTTCCCTACCCTCCTGCCACTGCCCCGCTGCTCAGTATGATGGGCCTGGGAAATAAGCCCATGAAAAAAGCTCTGAACCAGTTCCTTTCCACCATCTGCTTTAGAGCTCCAGCAGTGCGAGCGTGCTGCAGGCTGGGAGCGGGGAGGAATGGCCATGGAGCAGCGGCAGGAGCCCCTTCTACCAGCTCCACAAGGGAAGGATTCATGTCTTGTGTCTCCCCCAGCGCTGACTACAGCCTCCCAAAGAACACTGATGTTTAACTCCATTTAGAAAGGTAATAAAGAATGAATCCAGCAGCCTGTGATTGGACAGTCCGTGCTGTAGATAACAGGCACAGCTAATTCTGGTTTTAAATAACAATAGGGACAGCAGACCCACTGGCAACAGCCAGAGCTTTTCTTCAAATTATGCATTCTCTGACTTTCCTTTTGCTACTGGAGGGCCCAACTCTACAAACTATTTTTAGTAGCGTTACTTTGTCAGTGCCCAGCCATGAATCAGGGTCCCACTGTGCTATTCAGGCACTTAACTAAAGGCTGGTTTCTGCCCAAAGACTTTGAAATCCAACTTACAAAAATCCCATAGGTTTAAATGGCAGAAAGAACTACATTAGCAGTACTTTCTTTTATTGTCTTTTATTACTTATTTTACTAAATATTATTTACTTCATTTGTGGCAAACAGAGTAGAATAATGAAAAAAATGTTTCCAAGCAGAAGACTGGAACAACTCTGCAGTCCTGCTGGTGAAATAACAAACCATTTCAATGAATGAAACTCTAAGCATTGAACAGCCCAAAATGGCTTCTGCAGAGCCACAGCAGTATTGTATGCAAATATATAATTTACTTGTTTTTATGTAACCTGGCTATTTTGTAATGACAGAAGTAGGGATTAGACAAATGGGCATATGCCTTTTGTAAGGAAACCACATGGGAAAAAATATACAGTGCGGTTATAGTCCTGATATTTAAATTTAGAGACTCGATAAATACATTGCCAGCTAACAGCCAGCTAACACTTGCTTTCATTAACGATACTGATTTGGAGTTAAAGTAGAAGATACAGAAATGAAAGTCTATATATGTACATGATCTTTTAAAACAAATTTTAATGAGTGGTGATTATCTTGCTTTTATGGAGTGCTGTTCATCCAGGCGTGCTCACAAACCAACCGCACAATCGCATACTCATTTGCCCATGAACAAAGGAGTTCACCATGCCTATCACTAGACAGCCATCATCTCTGGTGTGACAAGAGGTGCCCACAAGCGTGCACAACACTTCTAAAATATGTTTTGTGCAATACATGCAAAATATAGACAGAATCTGTGCCTAGAATCCAGACAGGCTGTTGTGCCTACAATAACTCTAGCTAAAATGCCAGCAGAAACATGTAAGTATCACAAAAACTATCATGACAACATATATAAAATAATCACAAATGATTACGACTAAATCCTTACATTCTGCAGGTCCAGCAGCTCATCCACACCACCATGCTGAGATATCATTTGTAATGACCTTTAAAGAAAATGACCCCTATTCCCAGAGAGCAGACTGCCTGCAGGACAAGTGTCTGGGATACGAGCTCATGATTGAGTGGCTAATATCTTTACACAATCCCACCTGATGTAACACAAAAAACAGCATTGAGACCATATTTTTGCCCTACGTTTGAGATTCTGCTCCAAAACCTTTATAGTAGCCTCTAAGAGCTTTTTGGAAAGCTTGATAGCCTTCTCCATTAAAGCCAAGGCTAAGACAGCCTCCTGTGCTCCTGACAGCCACATCTTCAGTGCGTTTCTCCAAATAGTCTTTAATATCTGTGGTAAGGATGGTCTGGATCCATTCTGAAAACACATTGAATCATCTACCAAAGACTAGGACAAAAGTACCACTGAAGTTGACAGCAGCTAATTGTTTAAAATACCCATGTTCCACCACACAGCATTAGCTACTCATGTTATACAACACATTCAACCCAACGTCTTCCTACCACGCTTGGTATTTTTGGGCTGCTTGTACCAGCTAAGGTCTTGCAAATGAAAGTGTGGCCCAGATTCATCCAACTATTTTTAGACACCTACTGCTGTTACCTGCATTATATCTGCAGACTCTCGACACAGTCATTGCAGACACAGCAACCTGCTTCCTGTCCCCAGCCACAAACCTGATCACTCTTGGGACATCCTTGCTTCTGGCTACAGTGGGAACACTGAGAAACCTAGGAGGAACCTGTAGGTAGACGGGAGCTCAAAATTTCATGTAATAATGCAGAAGACCAAGATTTTCATTGATAGCATAGCTCAGTTGGACGGGAACCTACAGCCATCACCTTCTCCAACAGCCTGTCCTGCCCAGCGGTTAACCTCAGTTAACAAGTGAGCAAACAAACTGTAAGCTGTGCTGCACCTACAGAGCTAAGAGGGGAAAAAAACCCAACAGAACTATTTTAGTTAACCAAGGCAGTCCACACAGATCTGAACACACTCAGGGAACAGATTTTTTGAGTAAGGCGGTGCCATTTTTACATCCTGATGAGTAATAACACACTCTAAAAATGTTTTATAGGATTTGATTGTGGGAGACAGAATTAATTTGGACACTTTGCCTTTTGAAGACCATGGCAACCACTAGCAAGGTGAAAAACAGTCTCCCTGGGTCATTTCTATGGAGGTTTCTGATAGTAGCTTGGCTGGTGCTCACTTCTCTGCGTGGCAGCAGAATTACTAACTTTGCTGGGAACAGTGAAGACTCCTTGTTGAATACCAAGTTATGACAAATCACTATAATTCTAGTGTTGGCTACAAATTCCATTAAAATCTTTATTTGAGATTTTAAGGATTTGAAGGACTAGAAAGGAAGCTGTCTCCTCTTGACCAGTTTCCCTGTTAATTCCACATAGGTGCCTTGACTCTTGGGCTTCTCCTTTCTCTCAATAAAAATCTGTGAAGGTCTGGTATGAGCTATCTGCCAGCTGTTAAATGTCTTTCTGTGAGTGCACAGCAAATCACCTCAGTCTATTCTGACTGGCATTAATGGACCCAGAAGCAACATCCATCTTAAACAGATAGTAGCTCCCAATCCTTCTAGTCTTTGGGACTTCGCGGCGTGGCTTCCCCAACCCACAGCAGCTGCTCAATGGAAGAAAAGACGGGAACTTGTGTGCAGGAACGCGTGTGTGCACATACATGCACTAGGAATGAGGAATTAGCAACTTCTTCTCCAGCACCTCTTGGGGACCTCAAAGCAGCACTTGTGACCCTGCTGCGACAGGGGTTAGCCACCGCCTGGCTCTTCAGTGTCGTCAGACACCCTTGCCCCTAGTTACATTTTTTGGAACAGTCTGCAAACTTTCAGCCTTTTAATACCAAATGTGAAATCAAATTTTATAAACAATCAATCTCTCAATCCAGTGGAAATATTGTTTGATTTCAAGGTAGGGTATGTAGATTGGGGAAGATCCCATTTATACCTTCAAATGAAAGGTTTGTTTTTGAGGTTTACTGCCCAAAACAAAGGCCTTTTTAATGCTGATGATTTGCCTCAGTTTGAGTCACTGATGGCCAAGATGAAAGGGCCAGAACCAGGACAAAAATACCTCAGCCCTTCTGAAGCTGACATCTGGGCCTATGGAATGAACACTGTCACTTGTATAGACAGTCAAATCTGCCCTGTGGGGATGAACCAGGAAAACACCCCTTATCAACACCCATCTCTCTGTCTACCCATCTGGGTATCACATTTTTGTTTTGCCTCTCTGTGTTGGCACTGATTTCTGCATACACCTACCTTGTCAGCAGCTCCAAACAAAAATATTTTTTGCTCTTCCAGTTCATGCTTTGTGTGTCACGACGTGTGCCAGGCTTATCCCTAAAAGTCTGCATCTAAGTGTTCCTGTTCTGTTTCTCCTTAACCTGAGTAACACTTATGGGAAATTTGCTCTTTGATTTCAAGGCAATACCGAAATGGACCCACAGTGATACTAAACCAGGGATGATTTATTTAAAATCCTACTGTTGTCTCCATAACTAGTCCACGCAAGCCAAATGCTGTAAAAAATACTTTGGTTATTACTAGTGCACCTGAAGCCTGCTGCCAATTTCTCGGGGGTTTCTGCCTTGTTTTTTCTCTTCAAATAATCCCGGCTCAAAACAATAAACCCCCCCATCATAGACACCCACAGAGGAGTAAGGAAAAATGCAGAGATGCTCAAGTGTGGCAACCTCCTTTAGCTTGAGGAGAAATGAAGTGAAAAAACCTAATCCTGGGTAACTATAAAGGAGACCAAGCATAGATGTATAAATATATTTAAAAAAAGACCAATGACAACGGAGTTCCATCATGTAAATTATAACCGGAACATAAGCAAGCAGACAAATTAAGCAGATGTATGCTCTGTGTATACATTAATGCTGGTATTAGACTGCTAAAAAATAACTTCCAATTATGCACTCCTTAAGCAACTGTAAGTTAGGTTGGCACCTGCATGCCAGTGGAAGGACTGAAGCAGCCAGTGATATGAATTGTTGTTAAACCCTATTTAAAACAATTACATCTTTATGCTTGCTGAAATTCTTTACTGTTTATAATCAGCTTTCAGCTCTAAAATGCAAGTCACCAGCATACATACATAACTTACATTACACTGTAAGACTGTGGTTGTAAAAGAATATTAAGGAGGAACCCTTGCCAAAATAATACTAAATAATTCCTTTCTAGTTAAGATTAAAATTATGGCTAAGAGAGCAGAAGCTTGCTAATTCACTTTAATGATTGGAAGATCCACTGCAAATTACTAAATTTTGCAACTAACTGAGAAACACATTAAAAAAGCAAGTGTAATTTATCACAAAATGCACTTTGCTCTTTTATTTTGACAACTGTTGTTTAAATTATTTATGCCTCTTCATCATGTACTAGTAAATGCACTGTAGTCTGTTTTGTAAAAATAGTCATCAGTGAGATTAGACTAACATAACATCCGCTATTACCCTTTGCTTGGAGGTGAGCAGAAATCAGCATTTTGTGCCTTGCCAACGCAAAACAGTTTCAGAAAAGGGCGGGTTTGGTGGTTCCTGGGTTCTGCTTTTCTGTTTAAACAATGCTGAACCTACAGCAGCTCCCAACCGTTTCAAACATCTATACTGAAACCTGAGTGAGAGTAGCTGAGTGTCATTACCTTGAAAGTGGGGCTACTTATTTACTGGATTATTAAAAGGCTTAAAAATGTGCTATTTGGATCCCCCCCCTCCGGAAATCTCCATCAGTGCCCAGGGACAAGGTTCTGAGCCTCAACTCAAAGTAAGCAGGAGCTTTGCTTGAGCAGGGTGATGAAGATTATTGAGTACCTACTGCTTTCAGTTGATGCATCTTTTTTAAAGGAAGAGAAATTTTGCCTGCTGCCTGTTCCTGTTTCAGGCCTATGTGGAGGAACAAAGGAGGAAGCCACACCTTCCTCTCCTGAGCTGTGGTTTGACTTTACAGACATGGATCGCGGGCACAAAAATTAAGGTGAGCAAGTGCAAACGAGGAAGGAGAGAAGTTACAGCAGATTTGGCTCTAGTCATTCCTGGAATCAAGTTATGTCAAGACGATGAAACACTCAGGGTGTTGGCTGGAGTTGCATCACAGTCAACCTACGCTGATGAACACCATGTACTCAGGAAACGAGGCAGTTGGGCATCCCATGAGGATTAGCGCAGCAGGCTTGCCAGTGCATGTGCTTCCACCCGTTCTATCAAGTATATTGCAACTCTGAAGAAGGGAAAAAAACCCCAACAACCAAAACCCAGCTCCCCACCTCTCCAGTGAGAGATCATCTTTTGTGAAAGATGCTGGTCTTACAGCCTTAATTAGGGATGCAAGGGGTTTTGCCATTGGTACCCAAGCAAGGAACATTACAGGAGATCTTTGGAAGGGAGCTGAAGGACTTCTTGAGACCTCTTTGCTCCACTACATACAGAAAATGGATCAACCAGAACCTGGCCTTACAGCTGCATTCATCCCACCTAATTTATACCTTAATTAATGATGATTATTAATTACCCTTAATTACTTTAGGTCCCTAAATTAATGATGGTGCTTCCCAATTAGAAGTGCAGTTATCCTTGGTATTTGGTATCTCAGCAGATGCTACAAATCCAGGACCTGCAGTGTTACCTTCTCACTTAAACTCTCATGACCAAAGGTACTGAATTTCCTTTCTGTGCATGGTTCAAAAAATGGCCTTGAAAATGCTTATTGTGGAATCAAAGTTATTCTCTCCTGAAACTAATAATTAGCAGGTGAGCTTTAAAACATGTTTGAGGCTTTAAAATGCACACACACCCCTCCCCTGCTCTGCCATGGGGATGTGGCTCTGTGCCTCAGTGGCTGCAGGGGGAGAGAGACGACCTCTCCACAGGACAGAGGGAAATTCTGGAATTCTGGGCTGAAGGAAGGCAACAAGCTTTAGACTTCATTTTATACTTAATTCACCAGCTTTTATTTTTTATCTTTTTTTTTTTTTTTTTTTTTTTTTTTGTAAGCAGAGTCATTTAAACTGTAATTTAGGGGAAGAGGGGGAGAAGTGGGGAAAAAAGATTCACTGATAATGTCAGCAGTCACGTGCACTAGTTTCCTGTATGCTGACTCACCTTTAGCTGTTCAAACGTGTTTCCTTCGACTTTTTCCTTGGGTGGTGGTTTGCTTTTTTTTTTTCTTGGCATAAACCTTTCTCTACTTAATATGGTGAGATGCAGGCAAAGACACTCCGGCCTTCAGCCTCCTCATTTTTTCCTCCCATTTTCTTCTGCCTCCTATCTATGGAAACTTAACCAGAGAGTTTCCTCTCTGATGCAGCCTGTCTGAAGGGCACCCGCAGGCAGACGAAGCAAGTCTGTACCATGCCCTGCGAGTGTTACAGCTTGTCCAGCACGAACTTTTCATCTGGAAAACCACTTTCAGACAAACAGGTTTGCAAACAGGAGAGTTAAATCTAACGGCACGGCGTCCCCACAGCCGGAGGATGGCTGCGGAAAAGCCCCGCGGTACAAACCAGACGGATTTCCACCTCAAACTGCGAGCAGCCTCATGAATGTGCTGCTCAGACATGACTCACATTTCTGTGCCATTTACAGCAAAAAACCCTTCCCCTGCCTCTTCCTCTGCTCTCTTCAGATGCGCAAATGAATGCAACTCGGTGAATACTTTTTAGATACCTTACACCTCTTTTGGATAGGGTGAGACAGCTGTGGATGTCTCAGAACTGTTTGCTTCCCCAGGTGGGACTCCTCCTGTTGGAGCAGGAGGACCTGCCCAGAGACTGAGTCTTCCTGAAGCTAGTGTTACTAGTGGGAGCATTTGGACCACACCATCAGGTTAGTGTCAGGCCTTATAGCCCTAGTGGGACTGATGTTTCCCTCCAAAACTCTAAAACACAAGCAGTTTTTGAGCCTGTTGTGGGTTTGTAGCCCTCTAAGAACATCCATCCTCTGGAGATGCAGGTCCTGTACGATGCCTGAAAGCCTGCTGACCACAGGTGGTCTTGTCATAGTTACCTCTCACCAGCCTCTCGCAACAAGCCCCTGCTCGCAGAGGCTGCAGCCACTTTCCAAATCCCCAATAGAAGGACTACATGGACATTGCTGGATCACGTGTGTGTGTGTGTGGAGGGCGTACTGCTCTTTTCACTCCTGGCTGGATCTCATTAAGATCAGGGTAAGATCACAGTACAGCATCTTCATAACACCCCAGGAGAATAGAACAAAATGCTGTCAACTACCACTAGCTAAACTGGGGTTGTAGTGGTAGCTTTGTGCACGCAACACAGCAAATTATTAAACACACTTCAACTACAAATAGTAATAAACTCAAAGAAGCGAATCTTCTTAAAGTCTGTGAAACTCAATCTTACAATTTTAGGTGCAGTTCTCTAGTTAAATTACAAAGCACTAAACCTAAAATTAACTTGCTCTGGGCAATCTTAAAATAGTAGATTGCTGGATCTAAGCTTATGGGTGTTCTCAGTTAACTGCTTCTGAAGAAATACAAACGTGGTTTATTATATCTATAATTACAGCAAAACTTTGCCCTGTAGTTTTCTCTCCTGGCTGGAGGAAACGAGTTTAGATGTATTGTAAGAAACCAAGCACTGAGTATCAAAAGGCCAGGAATCCTAACCATGTCTCAAAGCTCTTGAGATTAACCTGATAACAGCCTTATGCAGGACCCTGCAGGTTTGTCTTTCCCTCTGAAAGATCCCTTAAAGGTGTTTACAAGCAGGCACACATATGCTCATATATACATGCACTTACATGTACACACACATTTACATACATGTAGATAAACAATCCTGCAGAGGAGAAACTTCCAGGGCACGTTTAAAAATAGATGCTCTTGCATACACACACAATTACTTTTCTAGGTATTCCCCCTTTTCCGGATTCCTATCCTCGTTTTGTCTATCAGTAGTTTTACCTTTGTATAAAACTTGAGACCCTGATCTTGATGATAACATATACTGCCAGAGATCACAGAATATTGAGGATGTTGTCAGTCTTGGCAGGAGACAAGAGTCAGATTCCCCTCCACAAAACCATAAGGCTGGGTAAAAAATCAATATGGGAGATTGATCTGCTTTTGGATTTTTCAGTTGTTAGAATCACATTTCCAAGCTGTTCGCTCCAGACCATGGAGGGCCAGAAACTTCTTTTTTATTGCTTAATGGAAGCTAAAAGTTCATAATTTCACATGAGTTCAGAAGCAGTAGCTCGTAGAGAAATGTCGAGTATTGTCACAGTCATGATAAACCTTTCGATTGGCCACAGTTTTGAGATTTTGAGGGCTGAAAAGCTACCTTTGGAAGCAAGTCATGCAGATAGACTTTTAAGCAAGGCATGAGTTGTAAAAAAATCTGGAAAATCTTTTTTTTAATAAGAGAAAAGACAGTCTATTGCTATTCTATGAACAACTCCAATACAGCATGGACAATTCATAAACTTTTCTGCAGAGATTGCAGCAATCCCGATTTATTTTTAAATCCAGCTGCTTTAACGCAGTACATGTAGAAATATTTTCAGTTAGAAGATTTCTCTTGAAGGAAGTAATGCATCTGATATCCCGTGCTCTTCCATGGAATAAGATGTAGTTCCTGGTCCTTGATTGCATTCACTACTGTATTGCAACATTTTATGATTAAGTCAGTAAACTTAACAATATTTAAACTGCTGTTCTGATTAGAGGGCTTAAAATATGTGGAGAGTAGTGGGGTTACTTTCAAAAGCACTAGGCTTAATTTTTCCTTCCCTGTGTTCAATGAAAATGACTGACTCGGAGAAGTATCACAGCAATGCTGGGGTTTAGATCTAAAAAGATCCCCTCTATAATTCCGTTTGCACTCCACAGCTTTTTCTACTGTTTTCCAGCCTACTGCTTTTCCTGAACTTCTTCAAATTTCCTCTCATAAATTGACAGCTTGTACAAAAGATTGGCAATATGTGAACAGAAAAAGCCAAACCCACAGTTCTGCAACCCAAAATTTACTAAAAAATTTCAATACTTTTCAAAGATTAGCAGACACTTCTCTTAACAGAACTGGCATTTATAGTCAGTACTGACGGCTGGCCAGTTGTGGAAAAGTACCATGTTTCTCTTACAGGCTATTTTAATATAGAAGGCAGACCTTGAAATATTAAAGAGGAAGTAAAACAATAACGAGTGAGACATGTAAAGACTCCCCTTTCAAACTCTCATCTAGAGAATGAGTCATAGGCTCATTTACAGCTAAGCTTGGATTAAATCGCTAGCAGGGAATCTGAAAGCAGAAAAATGAAAACAGAACTACTGTCCAAAGATGAATTCTCCATGTCAGAGAAAAAGCAAAAGGATTTCAATATATATTTCCTAGTGTTTGTTCTTGTAAGCAAATTGAAATAAGAAAATTATGAAATTCAAAAAAAACGGGAAAATTCTAATTATTAAAAATTGTTTGCTAAAACCTGTATTTATGATGACACAAAGGCCCTCTATTCCCTTCAATGTGCCAGCTGCTTTTTCCTTATTTTACATGCAAAAAAAAAAAAAGCATTCAGTCACCCGTTCCACAAACTGCAATTTCGGGGAAGCACAAGACCGAAAAGCACTCAGTACAGAAGTTCAGACCCATTCAGTACTCTGCAGCCTGTGCCAGGTTGGGCCAAAAAAGGTCCAGCAATGTCTGACTCATTCCGATCGCAACCTAAGATAAATATAAATTATCCCCTGCTTACCAGCAAATGGAAAATAACTCAATCAAAATGTATGTTAGGAACCATACAATTTCAAAACTTAAAGTAAATACACAGCTGCTTTTTCCTAGGGACTGTTTAGCTCATTTAATCAAAAACTTGTGGGATAAGAAGAGCCTGCTCCACACAGGAGATTGCACATTTGCACAAGAATATACTTTTTATAGTATTAAGATATTTTCCCTCTCCTCGTTTCCCCACACGTTACAGGCACTGCAGGTGAGGTTACAGCCTGTTTGCCAAACCCACTTGCACAAACTGCTCTGGGGTTTCTGGTTTTCACCAGATGGTGTTAGGGTGGGATCGCTGGTGAGCACCAAACCTGCCTATTTCTGTGCTGACTCTTCGTGAAAGGTTTGCTGACAGCAACATGTGAAAAGCAGAGCTGTGAAGTCGTGCCTCCTGTGTGTGAACTTGGTTTTTCACAGCGTCACTCAACTGTCTGGGAAAGATAGCCATCCCCCGTATGCTCCCCGTCTTCTTCCCTGAGCCCCTTCCAAACAGTTAAAAACAAGTGCCAACACCAGCCAACAGTTTTTTGAATGTACATTATCATACCAGGAAATCTTGATTCTTTGGGCTTGTGTTACACTTTAAAACAATACACAGGAACAGTGGTCGTAGGACAGTCAACAGCACATCTCTTTGTTCGTTTTCAGTAGTCTCAATACATAAAGATTTATCATGAGTTTTGTTTAAAGGAGACCCAACAGAAAGCACATCCGGCTTGATAACACTGTGGTGGCCTTGGTTGTGTAATTTTTTGGCGTTTGTATAGAGAAGGTGACATAAGAAAGAAATCTGATTTTAACTGAAATTACTTGGGACAGCCAAAACTGAATGCTTCGATGCATCGTGTTCCTCCACCATCCTAGGCTAACTTTGAACTAAGATGAAGGTGTTCTGGGAATGTGGGTGATATGGAGCCATTTTATCATGAGAGTTTCCTTAAGTAACAGGCATTCCTTCCTTACACTTTCAGATGTCAAATTACTGAGTGCATTTGGTCAGCCTGCAAAAGGCACCTCTTTTAGACCTGCCAAACAATTTTCTTGGAGAGCAGACCTTCTGAGAGAAACATTTGGCCCTACTATTATCTAACATCAATATTTAAATCTTTAATAGCATACAATGACTATGTATCTTAATATCTCTAACAATAATGATCTTAAATGTTGAGCAGATGCTTATTCATAACCTTTTTGACTCCTTTTCTCTTTTTTTTTTTCCTCTTCCCCACTGCACTGCAATTCGGTTCATCAGTTTTCATACTTCAGTTAAGCTGAAAGCACACAAAGGCAAACTTGCCTGCACTTGCTCCATGCTATTTTGCAGCTCAGGTTAAGAACAATGAGAGGCCTTTCATTGTAGGTACACCACCTCCACTTGGACTGAACATGTCAGTCTGCCTTCGAGCAGTGGCTGTGATTGCCAGGAAAGCTGGATCGTTGAGATTGCAGTTTTTGGAAAAGCTGCACTACATTCAGGCTTATCTGGGTACGAACGTGTATCAGCCAAAAACTGTTCTTTAAGCTTTTTGACAGAAAAAGCTTGCAGAAAAAGGAGGCAACAATTAGGTCCCCAATGGCATTATTTTGGCAGCTAGAAATGACCCCACATTAACAAGGCTGAATCACTCCCACATTCCACCTCATGGAATGGCACCCACAGACTTCCAGCACTTCCAGGCTTAAATTTCTTAATCAGAAACTCACATCTAGTTGTGGGAGCCAAACGTTAGGAGTTCAGCAAACCAGTTCCTGGTCTGCCAGTTCAGAGAATGACAGGGTTTAACCATACCACGGGAAACAAGTGAATCCTTTCATTTTACTCAACATTCAATGTGCTCTGTCCACTTCTCCTTAGGAAACAAACCTGAGATCCCGTGAGTCTCACAACCTGTTGACTCAATGTCCTTGTTCTCAGCAAAGGGAAGCACTAAGTCCTGCCCCTGGGGAGGAATAAGCCCTGGCACCAGTACGTGCCTTGGCCAAACATCCGCAAAGCAGCTTTGCAGAAAAAGCCCTGTGGCTGTTCAGCCTGGAAAAAAGAAGGCTTGGGGGGATATTGTGCATGTGTCTAAACTCGTGATGGGGAGGGAAGTAGAGAAGATGGAGCCAGGCTCTTTTACACAGCACTCAGAGACAGGTCAAGAGGCAACAGGCATGAATTTGACATACAGAAAATTCCATTTAAACACAGGAAGAGACTTTTCTACTGTGATGGTGGTCAAATGCTGGAACAGGTTGCCTGAAGTGGTTGGGGAGTCTGTATGTTTGAAGATATTAAAAACCTGGACACTCATGGCCCTGAGCACTCTGCTGTAGAGGACACCACTTCGAGCAGAGGGTTTGGACTACTTGGACTAAACAATCTCAAGAAGTCCCTACCCACTCTTCCCATGTCCTCCAGGAACACCAAGTTTTGAAACAGTCTAAAATTGTGAAAAATCAATGAAATACCACTTTGACCAGTGCATTTAAACATCTTTTCATCTAGAGCTGAACTGTACCTTGGCTTACATTCTGAGCTCAAAAAATGAAAAAATATTTTTTTGAGCCCTGTCCCATTAACATTCAGGAAAAAGCATTTTTCATCTATAAATGCTTTTCTCTAATTCACTTACTTTAAATAGCATGCCATTTTGTACTTTTAATGTAAACTCAAAAATACAGATTTTTACAACAGCACTGAAAGTAACTTTATAATAAAGTGCATCCTAAACTCAACTCATATTTAGAAATTTGTCTTTATGTGAAATCATCCTTAAACAGCAAATGGATTAATCTCCTACTGATTACTGTATTCAAATATCAGTTGAAAAAATGACTTTAAAAAAGTAACCTTAGTCCTACTATTTGTGGTTAAAACAAAACCTTTTACTCTACAAGTTAATGAATGTGGCTGAACAGCTGCTACAGCCACTGCTGGAGGAAATGCAGCAATTTAATAAAGAGTAAAGTGATAATTATCCAGCATCCTGATTCATTTTAAGATATGGCATCTTCAAGCAACAGAACACACATACTCTCTTTAATTGATAACTGAAAACATTTCCTTGGGCTAACTAAATATCTAGTTGACTGAATTTTCATTAAAAAAAATTGTGATACGATCCCCTGGGGAAAATGTTCTTCAATTATAAACACCCGTGTTTCATTTTATATTCTCTTCTCATACCTTCTTCAGAAGCTGACATTAAGCCCATGCCATAAATTTTTTTGGAAGCAGACAACATTTACTATAATTCACACTTTTTCCAGATCAAGAATAAGTAAGAAGGTGTTCTCCACATTTGGCCAGCATCGCATGCCATGTATTTCCAGTACTACTAAAACACCAATCTACCCTCAACACTTTTCCTCCACAAAGAGTATCAGCTACATTTCATACTCTTCCACATACATAGCTGTTCTTCACCTTCTGAAAAGCTGGTAGAGGGAATGCTCTCAGAAGACAACCTCCTATTATGCATAGTCAAGAGAAAGTTGGGCCAAGAGGAAAGGACTTAGGGCAAATCAGGGTGACCATTCCTGTTCTGGCCTCATCTCCTGGGATTTGTTCCTGGGTGTAGAGGGAATATAGCACTGGCAGAGGAACTAAGCTGAAGGATCTTTCCCAGCCTCACATTACCCATGTGTGCTGCTCCATCAGTCCATCACTGCTGCCTCACTTCTTAACGTGCTGTGCAGCTCTTAGTGACAGTATTTGGTCTCAGCTCTATCAATGCAGATTTATAGATTTGCATCTAGATTACTAGATCCTGCTGATCTGTTAATTCCTATGCTGTCAGCACTCTGAAATCTATCCTCCAGTCTCTGACCACATCACACATTTTGTGCCTGCCACCTGCTCCTCTTCCACTCTTGCTGCCCCACAATTCCCTACTGTACTCAAAAAGTTTCATATGCTTCTGACAGCTACACATTTGTACTTTGGGCATCTCACTCCATCTCTGACTTTCTCCTGTGGAGATGCCCTTCTGACCTGCGAAATTTTCCTTGATGAGGTCTTTCAACTTAGACACACCCCCTTTACCCTGGCTTCCTTGTTCCCCAGCAAGAGACTCATGGTTTGAATGGAGAGAACTCCTATGATTACCCAACTGCAGGTTGTTTTTAGCATTAGCCATAACACCTATTGATCACAGCAAGGCTGACAGAAACTGTGGTTCCTCTGTCTGTTCCTCCTGAGTAGGCCCCTGCCTGTAGCAACTCCATACCCAGTGCACTGCTCTCCTTTCCCTAGACCCCATTCACCTGATGTCTTTCAGGCTGGACTCTCTTCAGCTGCCATTTACTACCTCTTTGCCAGCCCTTGAAGCTGGGAGCCCTTGGTCTGGTGCTGCCAACACGTGGCAGGTAACCCTACTGAAGGAGGTATGTGACAGGTGTGTGACGCTTGTGCACTGTGGGGAGAACTGGAGGTAGAGGAGAAAGACGCAACATAGGCCAGTTCAGAGAGGGACAAGAAGTGGGAAGGTGAAGAAAGCAAAGCAAGAAAAAAATCTATCCGTCCTGTATAATAAAATCACTTTGGCTGATTTGTTCTATGAATATTTCAACAATGGACTTCGGGAGCAAAGCCAAGCGTAAAAGTCGTAATACCTTCTGTGTTGATCTGTGCCCGAGGTGAACTATATCGCTGTGGCTCAGTTTATAATGTTGGGCAGGACCATGCTATAAAATGCACCCGACCCACAATTACCCTGTGTTCAGTTTTGGGCCCCTCACTACAAGAAATATGTTGAGGTGCTGCAGTGAGTCTGGAGAAGGGCAACGAAGCTGGTGAAGGTTCTAGAGCACAAGTGTTACGAGGAGCAGCTGAGGCTGCTTAACCTGGAGAAAAGGAGGCTGAGGGGAGACCTTATTGCTCTCTACAACTGCCTGAAAGGAGGTTGTAGCCAGGTGGGGGTTGGTTTCTTCTCCCAAGTAACAAGTGATAGGACAAGAGATGGCTTCCAATTGCACCAGGGGAGGTTTGGATTGGGTATTAGGGAAAATTTCTTCACAGAAAAGCATCAAGCGCTGGAGCAGGCTGCCCAGGGAAGTGGTAGAATCACCATCCCTGGAGGTATTTAGAAAATGGGTAGCCGTGACACTTAGGGACATGATTTAGTGGTGGACTTGGCAGTACTATGTTAATGGTTGGACTGGACGATCTTAAAGGTCTTCTCCAACCTAAATGGTTCTATGACTACTGTCCTCTGATGGCCCACCTGAGGTGCACACTGGAGCATCCCGTGATGCTCTGCTTCTTGGGCTTTCTCTGTGTGTAAACTGAGGTGTTAGGGACCACTGAGAGGAGGGAACATGTGGGTTTTCACCACCGTGGAGCTGAGAAGTAGCCAGTCCCACGTACTGGGAAGCAGTACTGGAACCCATGGTATGGAGGCAGTATGTACACAACAAGCATTACTAATGGGCAGAGAGGTTCACATCACTGGATAACACAGCAGTAAAGCAAAATGGTAATTAATAGACAACCCCTGTCTATTGCAAGCTGCTTGTGGAGTTTTCAGATGTGCTCTTTGGAATGGACTTCATTAAAAAAAATCAGCCAAAATAAACCCACTAATATTTGCAAATCAAATATTCAAACCGTAAAACCATTTATAATCTAACAGTAGTCTTTGTTCTTCCCAAACACTTTGATATTCAGATGCTTTAATCTCTGTTATGAAGCCTCCTAGGACACCCCCTTACAGATTTAATTTCAATACCATGAGCATAGTTATTTACTAAGTGTTTTCAGGCCATCATTCAACCCCCTTAGGATAGGTTTCATCTAGCCAACAGCAGATGTCTACAGAGCAGAGCAGAACAGCCACAAGGTTGATGGCTACCCTCCTTTCTTCCACAATGGAAAGCAAGGGACAAGTCTGGTGTGCAGCTCATCTCACCTGGAGGTAGACATTAAAATTTGGCAAAGAGGTAGATCACATCATTATGTCTGCAGTTAGATGAGCCCAAACTTACTCTTCAGCAGAACCAAACTCAAACATCTTTCCATGTCTCTTGGCCAAATATTTCCTATTTCATATGAGCCTCAGAAACCATCTACTAGGAAACAGTACTCAGGCAGGAAGAATTTAGCGTGTCTCAGGCTGGGCTTTTTAAGTGTAACACTTCACTAACCATGTAACACAAGAACTATAATAAAACACAATCTCTTCAGCAAGTTTTTGTCAGAAATGTAGTGGCATTGTTGCAAACATTACAATCACTGATGCTTGTAATAGAAAAAAAAAAGTTATTTTTAACAAGATCCTGGAAGTACCAAATACCATCCTGTCATCCATTTTGTGTCAACTGACTGCACAGACGTGACTTGAGGAAAAAAAGCAACAGATTTGTGTCTCTGGAACACAATAGCAGATCCTTTAGGACACTTCTAATGCCTGTCATTTGACAGAGGTACAGCTTCCACCCAGACTTGTTCAGCCACCCTGCCCCACAGCAGCTTGTCCTTGGAGCCCCATGGTGTGTCTGCTGCCAGAATTGGGGACCACGGGGCAGCCTGTCCTCACCCTCCCTGCTCCAGCATCACGGTCAGGTCAGGCTGCTTATCCCTTCTCCAGAGGTTTTTCTGATGTGGGGAAGGAAGCTCCTTGTTCTGGACATTACCATTAATTTATATGCTGTAGGTGACTATTTTTATTATTAATCTTCCGCACCTGTGCCCAGCATGTTGGATGGGTGAATTTTAAATAAATTAAATTTTGCATACTCACTCCCTTTGTGATTTTATTATGCAAATAATGCTCATCTTTTCACCTCTGAAACCATCCACATACCACAATTTCAAAGTCAGACTAATTTATAAAAATGCTGAGAAAGGCAGATCTTTTTTTTTAAGGACTCAATACAATAAGAACTGATTTCTGTTCCTCTGAAATCTGGAGGGTAAATGGGAGAGTCCATTGTTTTTGCATGCTTTTTTCTTTTGGGGAAAATAGAAGTTTAATTGTCATTTTTATCTATGATTATACTCTATTGTCTCCAGATTTTTGCAGGTCATCTTAAATCCTGCCTGCTCAACTGGCTGGGGGTAGGGTATTCTATAATTTTCTGTGACACGGACTGCAATTCTGAAAGCAAAAAAACCACAATAATTTCTTGAGGTGGTTGGGGACGGATGAATTCCCAAGGTAAGGGGGAACAGGCTGGGGAGCAGGAGCAGCAGGACAACGCAGAGGACAAGAGGAGGAGCTGGCAGCTTTCGGAGCATTCAGATTGCTCTCCGGAGGCTTCCCTGGAAATCGACGGAGTTCGCAGCAGGATGCATTGAAAAGATATTGAGCACATAATCCTCAGCTCCTTCATAAACGCTGATCCACAGCTGGGTCACATCAGCTGCGGCAGAGCTGGAGCAGTAGTAACAGATGCTACCAACAGAAACATGTTGGCTTTGTTAAGCCTCAGGTTTGCTGAGACAGACGTGGGCTGATCCCACACATCTTGCTCATTTTTGACTCTCTGTGAGATCCTGAGGTGGAGGAGGACTGCCCTGATCGCCCATTTTACCCACTGGTTCAAACAGCAGAACCAGCTTTATCAACAGTTGAGGCCTTACTGCCTAACTGAGGACATTTATTAAAGGCTCTCAATGTATGCATACTGATTATTTATCCCTCGGAGCAAGGGTCAGGCATTCTTGGCTAGAAAATGATGAATACTGCTCAGTGCTTTCTTGACCTTAGTCCCAAAGATTGAGTTAGTGAACCATCCTGGTGGACTGAATACAGTTCTGCCTTACTGGAGTTGATCCAGTTCCAATTCGAGAAACTCTTGGAGGACATTTTTCTATTTTATTGGTTCCACATACATTTCCCTTTCACCTTCTCTTTTAACCTGACCACCCTCTCTTTTAACCCAACCAGGAAAGCCAGTAGTCACTATTTCTGGTTAGGAGTCCTTTCTTCTTTATTGTCGTCGGTTAATACTTTAGCTTATGTTCTTTAATGAGTGCCCTGTCACCTCTGTATTATGCAAGACTTCTTTGGTGCATCCAAAACAACCAGTAACTACCAGCCCCAAAGACACCCACTCTAATGATGAATCCAACAGATCAGATAGAGAAATAATTCAAAGGAATCATTAGCAACCTTAGCTTGCAAAAGAAAAAAATGAAACAATAAAAAGTGTACTTATTTGATCTGTTCACATTTAGCATCAATTATAGAGATAGCGTGAAGTAGACAGATCTCAAATTTTAATTACCTTGAAATTTGCATAGTGGTTTACTAAATGCTTTTTTGTTTAAGTCTGTTTAATGCGATATTTAATTAAACCTCATTCTAGGTCAAAGTAATTTAATTAAAAAAACTTATTGCCTGTAGGTCCTACATCAACTGTGCTGAGCTCACCTTGTGCTTGGAGATCATACGATCACTGACAAAGTCACTTCCTTGCTCAGGGAGAAGTCGGTATTTAAAAACCTCTATTACTGGAAATGGGGAAACAGGGAAATGATTTGTGACTGGTAAATCCCAACACAAAATACACTTGTTCCACAGGAAAGCGCTTCTGTGCAGAGGGGCTGTGGTGGCGCAAGTGCACAGCAAGGCCAGCACACATCCTCCTCTGAGTGGGAAGAGGGGCACTGAGGAAATACAGTATATCGTTACACTCCAAAGGATTTTACTATAAAACACTGAAAAAATCCCAAGCACACACATTCCTCTCCTGCCAGGATGCACCTAACACAAAACTGGTAGCTTTAGGATATCTTTAGGTCACTTGTACCTGACCCAAAGCAGGCGATGATGCACAACAATCCAGTCATAGCCTGAACTGTGACAGTATGAACACTGCTCCCAAGGACCCGGGCAATCTTGCACAGATTACAAACATATTGAAGTCTTGGCAGAATTCCCCTCCTACCCTTACAAGATTTTTCATTTCCAAATGAGAATTTGTCTGAGCTCGTGACTGTCTTAAGAGCCAGAGTCCACCAGCTGTGGGCTGTAACCCTTCACAGGTTCTCCTGGCCCTGCTTCCTCTTCACTCAGCGACCACAAAGACTATTTTCTCTCTCCTTGCTTTGATGATAACGGATTCATATTTGCAACAGCAGACTCAGAAATGCCGGAAGACTTTCAAGGTCCCTCCAAGCAGAGCGTATCTTTACCCATCATTTCTTATTTGTTACTGAGCTATTGATCCTAACTCTGCCAGGGACACCAGCCTCTGCTACACAAACAAAAGAATCTCTGAAGGCAATTAGATTTTATCCCAAGATGCTTCCACTTCTGGGCAGAGTTTGTTCAAAACACCTGGGAGGCCACATCTTACTGTTGCCTTGAAAAATCTTAGAAGAAATCTAGAAGATTTTCCTTTGCATGACAAAAATTCGACAGATTTGTTGGGATTGTGACTTATTTTAAGAGAGCTACTGTCTTATTTCTCTCCCTTATTTATTTGTTGCATTTACCTGCTGCTTTCTGACATATTTGGCAGGCAATCTTTTGCAGTCTTTGCAGTTCATATTCATAAAGCACCAAGTGCAGTGAGGTGTTGGCCCACAAGGAAGGCTTCTGAAATCCTGTCATTATACAAATAAGCACAAAGAAATAACAACAGCATGTGGAAAGGATTAACTTTACCCTCTGCTTTTCAGCAAGAAGAAGATGACTCTAATATCCAGGCAGAAAATAACTAGCACATATTGCAGAGAGAATGCACAGACCAGTTAATATGCAAGGAAGAGATTTCACAGGATGCCTCGTGATCACCTTCACAGGGAATCAATCTGCATATCTGCAGATGAGTTTCATTCTTCATGATGACACCATAAAAGAGAGTCCAGGCGGAAGCTCACTTAGGTACCTTCACGTCTGACTTGCCTCATTCTTGGCTCCTTCAGCACAGTTCCCTCTACTGGGGGTCTCCCAAAAGGCCACTCAGCTCCACATCTGGATTCATGCTCTTTGGTGTGAGATTGTTTAGCAGCATTTGCCATGGATATTTTCATGAAGCAGCATGCACTATCGCACAAACCATCTCTCTCCTCTGTTTATCCAATTCTGAAACTGCTTAAAATGCATGAAAGAAGGGAAAATGTGCACTTAATAAAGCAGAACAGGAAGTTTTGAAGAAGCATGATTGCCGCTTGATTTTAAGAGGTGTGAAGCCCCCCAGAAGCTCTGTGCAGACCTCGGCTCTCTCAAAATAAACCTTAAAGTATTTAATATAGATCTTTTGGCACCTCTGGGTACCTTGTAAAAATCAGGTTATCCCCGGGAACACGTGCACAAAAGCAGTCGCTGTTTTTGGAGGCTAAGTGGCCATGTGCAGCTGCTTATTTAAGACAAGCTTTGAACTCTGAATGAGATGTACTGATAGAAAATGTTGCAATGCTGTGGCAAATTATGTAAACATCACACACAAGGAAGCACCCTCAAATAGCGATCTTGTTTGTGTTCTCTCTAAAATTTCCATCAGTGTGGATTTTAACTAAACTAACACTGCTTGTCTTGTGTTGTTATTTGGAGAGAGAACCCAGTGGGGACTCTTTCTTCTCTGAACTATGTCCTAGATCTTTCTAGCTTAAAACCACCACCATCAACATCCCTGGACATTTCTACTTTCACCTGCAAAAATTAACTCTTAACTGTGCCTTATCTGTCCAGATTTCAAGCCAATTGGTTACTAGGCAACCATTCTCCATTTTCCCTTACTTACTTGTTTAATTGAAGCCTGTGCTAAGTAACGCTGTCAAAGAGGAAAGGCACTCTCCAACAATGAACAGTTAGAGGAGTAACTCTCTGCCATGAATAGAGCTTCAGTACAAGGAGGATGAGTACAGGAAAGCAGCGCCTTCCCTAAAATGTTCTCATCACCAGCAAGCAATTGCTAAATATACAAGAAAGACCTTATGCCTATTTGTCTTCTAAGCCTACAACACGAGACCTGTGTGGAGATTGGGTCCATACTGTCTGGGAGCCATACTGCCCCAGGGAGCGCTCACTCTTCCATCTCCTCATCTCCCATCCACACCACCTGATGGAGCCCTCTGTGGAACTACTGAACTGCCTCAGGCTTCTTCTGAGAAGAGTCCCAGACCTGCTTCTCCATGGGCAGGACCTCTAGCTGATCTACTTTGTCTGCCTCAGGAAGAACTGGGCATACAGAGCACCCTCAGGGGGTAAACAGAACTGAGAGTGCTCCCCATGTGGATGGGTGAGCAACTCCACCACTGGAGTTTGGATGCATCAAACCCAAAATAAGGTCAGTCTGAGTACATTTTTTGGGACGGATTTTCAAGGATACTCAGTCCAGCATCCACCATGGTGGTTCCCGCACCAATACCCTACACATGCAAAAAGGTGGGTCTGGAAATAGAGCTGGAATTTTTGCACCAGCTCCTGAAATAAGGTGCTACCTTTCAAAAAGTACAGGCCCGTCTGCTTTCTGCAGTGATGTCACTCAGAGGAAGATGGAAACATGGACCAGAAGGTCAGAACACGCTACAGTTCAATACTCTAAAATGGGACATGAACGAGCGTGTGTGCTTGTGTGCACGGACAAGGAGAGAATGTATTTGGATCATGTGAAGTGTGCCCATGTGAAAGACAAGTGTCTATGTGCAAAAAAATCCTAGTGCTTTGGTAGTTGTTAGTCATTAAAGTGACTGTTTTCTAGCCAGGCCGACTCAGCAAATCAGTTCTCTTCACTGCTGTACGAGTCCCAAGAGAGGAGGTAGGAACCCCCAAGAAGTTAGTGGGAGAAGCTACAGCAGCCATTACCCAGATGGTCTTAAACTGCCAGAGAAATATCTCAGAACTGGAGCCTTTCTACTAAGCATTCCCATTATCAGGTTGGGTGGAAAGTTGTGATGGGGACCTGACTGCCACCACAGACACATCTATGGTGCTAGGTGCAGAGCACTTCAAAGCAGCTGCTGACTAGACCTGCTCCTGCACAATCCTGGGCTCGCAAATGAATTTATGTAACATTCACAGCAAGGGGAACAAAAAATAAATAAGGCTATGAGCTTCCTTATTTAAAGAATGGAGAATAAAAGATGCACTTGATTTTTATGAAGAGCGTTTAACCAGAGAAAAGACTGACCTAAGTCTTGGGCAAGGAGGAAGCTCTATCAAACTTCTTCATAAAGTGAGAATGGTGGAGTAAGAACTTCTAAAGAAAGCTCTGCCTGGCTTCTCCAAATAACTCCGCACTCCCTGGAAGCCAAATTCTTGTCCACCCAAATTCTGCCAGGTTGCAGAGCCAGACCTTATAGGTTAGCTTCATCCCACCTAATTGAAAGCATCCAAATTAATGCCTTCCTCAGCTTAGAACCTTATTACTTTACATTCAGAGGAGGAATAGGAATACTGCTCCCTCAAAGTTGGCTCCCAATTCCAGATGTGTTTGGTGGAAAAAACTCAGGCTGTACTACATCCTGGTTGCACACTTCCAGCACCAAGCAAAGAGACATCTCTCCATCGTGCTTCATTTTCTCCTCTGTGGCAAGAGAGATTTTCCTAGGAGACAAGAATGAAACATTTCACTCAAGGTCTTCAAAAGCCCAGAAGTAGTTTGTGATACCTGAAATAGCACTACTCGATACACTTGCTTCATATCTCACCCTGACTTGTGACACAAATCTTCAAGATATCCCCTGCCAGTCGATAAGACTTGGTCTAGAAGCTCCAAGTGACTAATTGGTAAGAATATATCTTAAAGAGAATGCTTTTAATTATGTGTGTTTGACATCTTTATACACGCTTTGTGAGACAATAAATACATTTTCACCAGGTTTCCATTGATGCCATATGGCAGCTCACAAAAAGCTGAACAAATTAGGTGTAATGAGGATCATTAAAAAAAAAAAAAAAAAGAAAGATCTGATATTAGAAGAACTTTTAGAATTTACAACATGACTTTCAGGTGGAGAAGTTATCCTGCACCTTTCTCCTCTGGTATTTCTGGTAGATGGCAGAAATACCCCAGGCCCTGTCAGAGGTACCAGTGGACTTGTGAAGAGAAGCAGTCCTGGGAACTCTTGAAATGCAAATAGAAGGCAGAAAAGAAACACCTTTCACCAAATCAGATACAAGCCAAATGTCCTTAAAAGTGGGGAAATTGAGGGAGATGCCAGCTGATGGACGTGGTAACACTGACTTAGAATCAGGTAACAGCTTCAGAGGGACAGATGACTGCTAAGTCAAAGGTACTAGGCCAGAAGTCCAGCTGCAGTAGTAAGAAAGAGCTACAGGCAAGAAACAGGAAGAAGGTTCTACTACAGGTTCAGATGGGATAGTCTCTGCCTATTCTCTGGTGGCGAGTTGACCCTGGCTGGATGCCAGGTGCCCACCAAATCTGCTCTATCACTCCCCTCCTCAGCTGGACGGGGAGAGAAAATACAATGAAAGGCTTGAGGGTTGAGATTAGAACAGGGAGAGATCACTCAACAATTGCCATCATGGGAAAACCAGACCCAACTTGGGTAAAATAATTCAATTTATGGCCAATCAAAATCAGAGTAGGATAATGAGAAATAAAAAGTAAGTCTTAAAACATTTTCCTCCTACTCCTCCTTCATGGGGTTAACTTTATTCCCAATTTCTCTACCTCATCCCCACCAGTAGCATAAGGGGACAAGGAATGGGAGCTGTTTCTGCCACTCCTTCCTTCTCACACTCCTTCGCTGCTTCATTGTGGCGCCCTTCCCATGGGAGACAGTCCTCCACAAACTTCTCCAACAGGAGTCCTTCCCACAGGCTGCAGTCCTTCATGAATTGCTGCAGTGTGGGTCCCTTCCATGGGGCATTCACGACGTCACTGGTCCTGCCAGTTTTAAATAACTAGGGATGGTGATTCCACCACTTCCCTGGACAGCCCTTTCCAATGCTTGACAACCCTTTCAGTGTAGAAATTTTTCCTAGCATCCAATCTAAAGCTCCCCTGGCACAGCTTGAGGCCATTCCTCTTGTCCTGTTGCTTGTTACTTGGGAGAAGAGAACAACCACCACCTGGCTACAACCTCCTTTCAGGTAGTTGTAGAGAGGGATAAGGTCTCCCCTCAGCCTCCTTTTCTCCAGGTTAAACAACTCCAGTTCCCTCAGCTGCTCCTCAGAACACTTGTCCTGCAGACCCCTCGCCAGCTTTGTTGCCCTTCTCAACAGGCATCTTGGAGGGCAGGAGAGAAGGGGAGTCTCTGATAAGGAGCTCAATCTCTTCCTTAACAGCTGTTTCCCAGTTCAGTCCAGCAGTGTGATTGGGTATCCTTGGGAAACAGAGAGGGCAGCCACTGGAGCCTACCAGAACTGCAGCAGTCCCTAAAAATGTAATGTAATCCCTGCCATCACAGCGTGACACATGCAAACAACCAGACAGCACTGTACCCCTTCCATCAGGGACGCCTGAGCATTTACTGCAGCACTGTGGATGCTTTCGTGTGACCCCAGAAGTTACAACATGGACACAGGCACCTCAGGTTTCATTTGCACTGGGGCCACTCTCACTTGAGCTATGCTAGTTGGAGAAAAGCATCTTGAGCTGATTCTGTAGTGAAAATCATCTAGAGCTCTGGAGAAAACCCCAGCCGGTATTAGTGTGGGACACATCCACTGCTTAATTATTGTTACAGCTGTGGCTCAGAAAGATTAGGTGGTTTATTACAGAATAAACCAGCCTTCCTCCCCACTGCTCTTCATGTGTGAGCACGTCCTTCTTCTCTGCCCTGGCTGGAGGACAAGCCCAATGACAGCAAGTCGTCAGTGACTCTGGGATCACTCGATTAAGAGCAGGGGGTTTTAATATATATATTTTTTAATGGTTATGTTATTCAAGAAAAGGGACAACAATGGATCAGCAGATCAAAGGGAATGACTCAGGTGGCAACTGATCCAAGGTAGTCTATCACATTGAACCTAACCCTAACTTTACCAGTATCATTGTAAAATCTGGTACGAGCACGGCAATTAAGACTTTCTTCCCATCACTACATCTCCATTTCCATTTCCATTTCCATTTCCATAAAGTTTTAACAGATTTGCCAGTACCAACAACTATTGCCTCTCTAACCTCTGGCCATTTCTTACAGCACAGTGCCTCCACCTAAACACATCACACTGCAAGGCTGTCCTGGTTCCAGGAGGGACAGGGTTAATTCTCCTAGCAGGGCACAGGTATTCCATCCCATGTGAGGGGGGTATTCCATCACATGGTATTCCATCCAGCACAGGTATTCCATCCCATGCCCAGGGGGTAGTGGGGAGCTGGCCGGGCAGGGGGAGGGGAACAGGAGCTGGCCGGGAAGGGGAGGGGACAGGAAGTTGGGGGGAGGTGCGCGCCCAGTGGTCGGAGACGGTCCCGGGTGCAGTCGGTGAGCGGTCGGCCTTGTAATCGTGTTTTCATACTTCTTTTCCCGCTTTATTTGTTACTGTTTTGTTGATCTATTAAACTGTTTTTATCCCAACCCACGAGTTTTGCCTTTTTCTTCTGATTTTGCCCTCCTGACCGTGGACGGGCTTTGGAGCGAGTGGCTGCCACGTGGTTCTTTGTTGCCGTCTAAGGCTAAACCACGACAAAGGCTCCTCCCAAGGATCCCTGTTTTAGACATTAACATCTAAAATAATGTCTTCAATAGAGGCAGCAGATGCACTAGGGCAGAAATAAAGACATACAGAGCAGGAAAGAGGGAGGACAGCCCTGATTAAGTTTTGCTGTGTTACAGCTTGTTCTTCCAGCAAGGCTTGCCATCAGCTGTTCCCCAGCATTGTGCATGTGTCTCTTCTGGCTGGAAAGCACCGCTTTGTGTGTCAGATGCGGCACGACTTCTCCTGGCTATTGCTCACTAATTGCAGTCCCACTTCAGGGTCATTCAGCTTCTCTGCTCAACAGGATGCCACATTTCACAGTTATAAAAAACCCTTCCTGGGGTGTATTACGTAAAGGACCCTACAATGAGAGACACGATCTACTAATTAAGTTGCACCAGCTGTGTATTTTCTTCCATCCTATGTAAAACAGTGTGCATTTCTCTAAAACCTCTAAGGATACAGACCAAAACGATGTCCAACCAGTGGGGGAGAAGAAAAGGGTCCCATCTCTTCTGGCCATACGTCCTTAAAAGGTCCTTTCACAAGGAAAGTGCTGCTAGACTGGGAAGAGTAAATAAAGCATATTGGCTCAATCTGGTCACAAATGGCCACATAATAAGGAATAAATGTATCAGAAATTATCAAGACAGGGGAAAAAAAAGACCAGTTTTGTACTTATTTATACCCTGTTGAAATATCCAGAGGGAATCCAGTGTAGCTCTGTTTTTAAATTCCCCAAGCTGGGGAGCCGTTTATAAGATTTCACTACCTCAATTGTATTTACCCTATTTTATGTTACCACAAAGAGGACTTAAAGCTGATAAAATATACTTCCAAAGAGCACATTAGTCTCCTTTTGGAATGATGAGTTTCCATTAAGACTGACAGGTATTTTCCATAATTTCCCCTGGGAGACTATCCCCAGACTCCTCTGAAAGGTTTTCAAACCCCACTGCTGCTGCCATTCACAAAGCACAAGCAAAACACCCTGCTCCCGCTGGCTGACTCCAAGCACTCTTCAAAAACAAATGACAAATCCTCCAACAAATTGCTGCTGAATACAATTTGCCTGCCCTCCTTGATTTCGCTTATAAGGAAGAGTGGTTTGTTCGCATTACTCTTCCTGCCAAAAGCGTATTATCACAAGCTAAAGGGGTAAATTACTTTGCGGGAGCCTTTAATTAAAAGAGGGTGGCATTTCATTGCCTTTTTTCTCTGTGATAGACATCACTATCTCTCCCCTCGCCTTTCTCCATTCTCCCCAAATCTGATCTGGAACAGGTTGACATGATGGTCTTTTACCAAATGTACATCATCACCGAAACCCGCTCCTTTTCCACGTTGGCAGAATGAGGCATTGCATAATGCTATAAATAACTGTTTTGTTCATCAAGGGCCTACCTGGCACTGGCTGCTACCACACTGCTCTTTCTAGCACTGTGCAATAATTACAAATTACAATTTTCTCACCAGTGTGTTTATTTAGCATTAAGAAATAATTGCAAGGAGCACAGTATCACAGTCAGGTTTTTTTTTTTATTATTATTTTCTTGTCCCATTAATTGCATCTAAATTGTTCAAATTTTAATGTGTTGTTGAGAGCAGAAATTAATTAAGAGCTTCTTTTTCTATACCATTAACTTTTCTCTGGACTAGGAAACTAGGTTTTCGTGCCCGCTGTGACTCTAAGTGAACGGCTATGTTCATTTTTCCTCCCGTGAGAGATAGTGCGAGTGTGAGTGTGTGTTTTTCAGATGATTAGACTCTTTACCTCTGCTTCACTTCTATCTTCACTTCTATCTAGCTGACTGAAATATCAGTCAGCAGCCTGTACCAGACGTACCGGTGCTGTTTGTGATCAGGTATCTTACCGGGATTTGCTGCCTGGCAGACCACTGCGAGATTTTAGGACTTTCTGCAGTATTTTCATTTTTTTCCCAGGAAACAGAATTTTCTCCTCTAAATGGATTCCCTCTTCCTTTTGGGGCTGATACACATCTATGAAGCACTTGCTTTCCTTGCTTAAAAACTCCTGGATCAGCAGAAGCGTCTGCAGCAGTAGGTGTTAAGGGTTTCTTTGACAGCATGAGGCATTTGGATGGTACACTCTGAAGCTCATTTCAAAAAGAAACTACGGGAGTTTTATTTTCACTGTTATACAGCACAAATTTATCACAATTGGAATAAAAGACTTAGCAAAAAAACCCCATAAGCACCTCCTTGTCAAGAAACCATTACCTAAATAGTCTCTGAGATGTATCACAAGGACAAAACCACACTCTTTCCTCGGGAGATGCCTTTCAAAGCCAAGAGGGAAAAAAAGGCGGGATAAAATACAGAGTTCAGAAAAAGATGACCCAAGGTCCATACACTATAATTCAGCATACATGAGCTCCCATCCAAAACACGGAAACACAGAGGAAAATTAAGTTAAATCACCCTACAGAATGAAGGCACTGTGTGGGAGGTTGTGTCCCTTAAACCTACAAGTGGATGTTTTCACTCAAGCAGAAAGCAGTCATAACTCACAACATTGTAATTCTCCCCAGAGGATTTTATGTGCTTTATCACAGATGCATTGACTTAAAGCATTAGCAGATTTGCCTTATCCTTCCCCTATGTATTTGTGTATATATGGCCCTTCTTGGTGACAACTCATTCAAAAGTTGAGCTCCAATTTAACATGGCAATTTGCTCCGTTGCTATAAATGTCTCTAGCCTGAAAATAATTGCAGGAGGGGTGAGAAAAGGAGGGAAGTTCTGAGCACAGCCCATGCTATAAAAGCATTCTCCTGGACTCCACTTTGAACTGCATTTTAGAAATACTTGAACCACCTGAAGCTTTAGTATCTCCATAACATGTCTTTCAGGTGCTTCTGCGAAGGTGCCAGGTTACAGCCAGAGGACTGTGCCATCTTGGTCCTCCTGGTAGGACAGAATGGCCTACAGGACAACAGAAACTACAGCTTGTTTAAGAAACGACATTATAAAAGGCATTTTAAGAATCTGAGTTACAAAAGCTGTGGTTCTAGTGTAAAGAATGAGTCCATTAAAGAAAGTGTCACTAGATGTTTCCATGTTTATTATGTGCTAGTAACTCTGGGCTGAATGTGCTCAATTTGTGAGTACAAAGACATTTTTCTTCTAACAGCCAATCTGAAAAACTCAAGCTGGGATCTGAGAGGTGGAGTAGGTTTTTCATTCTCATACCCCATTACCAGTAAATGTCAATTAATATATACTTGCTTATGTAGCTGCAACTGATCCTTATTATTCTATTTTTTAATTTTGAAACTGGTTTGAATACAAGAGCCAAAAAATGCAAACCAGACTACAGAGTTTACGCAACGATGACCCAGCACCTATAGACCATAACTCAGCACACGTGAGCACAAACCCAAAGCATCTGACTAAAGCCATAAATGTTGCAAAAGTAATAACCAAGATAAATGGTGAAGATACCACAGTTTAGAGTCAAACCCTCCCCAGATGACTGCATGGGTTGTTGCTGACCTCTGAACTCCTGCCAGTATCTTTTCAGGAGCGAGCTGCTTGGAGCTCAATGTATTATCCTGGACACAGTTGCAAAAAGCCAGATAGGAAGGCTATTACCTCCCTATATTATCATACAGTATCTCTGTCATCACTCCCCTGGTGGCAAGCATACAGTATTGTGAATTTATATTTAACCTATGGCTTAAATGCTACAAGGGCAGAAGTTTATCAGAAGGGCTTTGAGCAACAACTTGTACTCCATCCCCAGGTGTTAGAAGCCACCAGATTGGCTCAGATGAACCTGACCTAGAGCTGATGCCTCTCCCTGGGATCAAGGCTGGAAGCAGTTTAAGTCAGTAGCCATTCTATAATGAAATGAGATTTTTAGAAGACTAGACTAAATTACAATTAGTTCGTAATAATTAGCAAGGAACAACAACAACAAAAATAGCATTCATTCACTTAAAATGATTTTTAATGTTCTAATGAGTGATACATAATTATACCAGAGAAGGGCTATTTAAAAGAGGGAAGAAAAAAAGATAACTTCAAAAGAAGAGAACTCATTTGGTGTTTATTTGCTTCAGGGTTCTAATTACACTGGAAAGCAGCAACCCTCCTGATAGGACTACTGACACGAACACAACTGCAGCTGCAAGGAACGCTGAGCACATCAGTTTTTTAGCACCATTAAAACAGTCCTCTATAAATACCAGATGCATCTATCTATCTATTACTCTCCCTTCTCAGTGCTTATTAGCCGAGCAGTCGCAGAGCATATCACAAAAATGAAATGTGTAGCTGTGGCAGAACTGGCGCAGTAGAGCAAGTAATTTGTATCAGGCTGTATAAGAGTTTAAGTTTTATTATTAAGTATATGTCACAGATATACTAGCACCAGTTCATCTCTTTTCCCCTTATAGTTCAGATTTATACACTTATTAATAAACTGCAGACGGTCATTTCAACACCCTCATTTAGCAGAATAAGCTGGTCAAATCTGGTCAGAGTGGCGTGGACTCCATGTGGCAAGGCAGAGAGCCCTGGCAACTTTAATTGTTGCCGTCTAGAGGAGATTTATGATGCTATCCATCCCAGTCCTAGCTAATAAATCACATCTTCCTCCAAGTCTGCAGCGGATCAGTTGAACGAAAAAGGCTGGTAGGTCTCATTAGCGCTCCTGAAAGTGGCACAGAGGTAGGAAGGGAGCCACAGGGCTCAGCATTGCTTTTGCCTACCTGGAATTCTCAGAGAACTGCTTTACCCAATTGGGTTTCGAAAACCATTAAACAGGAGGATTTTTCAGGACTAGAGGCTGGGGGGACTTGGAGCTGGCATTCAGTTCAGGTCCCAGCACGTATTTCCCACACAACCAAAAGCCTGTGGTTCGGTACCTCTGTGCCTCATCCTCTTGGGAGCAACCCTTAGATGCTGCTTCTGACCATTTGTCTTGTTTAGCAGGCGAGTTCCTTAGGATAGCAACTGCCTTCTACTGTACATAGAATCATAGAATAATAGAATCATAGAATGGTTTTCTTTGGAAGGGACCTTTAAAGTCCATCTAGACCAACCCCCCTGCCCTGAGCAGGGACATCTTCAACCAGATCAGGTTGCTCAGAGCCCTGACCTACCTGACCTTGGATGTTTGAGGGATGGCGCATCCACCACCTCTCTGGGCAACCTGTGCCAGTGTTTCACTACCCTCATTGTAAAAAATGTCTTCCTTGTATCTAATCTAAATCTACCCTCTTTTAGTTTAAAACCATTAGCCCTTTGTCCTATCATTACTCCTTACCCGCATATGCAGCCATTCTCACCAGGGGTTGGCCAGTACAACAGCAATACAGAACAACAGCTGAAAGAGCTGGAAACCAAATGTTAAGGTTTTGTAGTCTGTCCTCCCTTTCACTTTTCTAGAAAGCTAACAAGAAGAAACAACATTGCAGAGCAGTTAGGCATTTCTTAGGTCCAATCTGAACAGCATCAAGGAGAGAAAAGTAGAATTTTTCTGTAAAGTAATAAATTTATCAAAACTCTCAGGAGGCAGGGAAACACCAAGCTGGCAGTTTCATTAAGAGATCATTCTCTAATGTCAGAGAAATTAAAATTATTGCCTTATACTGCAAGATCTGCAAGAGAGGGAGGGAGCCTACACTTTCCGCCTCTCCCCCGTCGCGTACCGCATGTTCGTGGGGCACCCGGCGCTAAAATTCTATGATTTCAGCTACATTTTCACAGAAAGAGTGGTCAGTCAGTGGAATGGGCTGCCCAGGGAGGTGGTGGAGTCACCATCCCTGACTGTGTTTAAGAGTAGATTAGATGTGGTGTTGAGGGATATGGTGCAGGGGAGAACTTGTAGAGTAGGGATGATGGTTGGACTTGATGATCCCAGGGGTCTCTCCCAACCTAAATGATTCTATGATTCTATGATTGTGTGTGTCCTGAAGCCCAGCAAGACAAACCAGACAGGGCACGAGCAGCACACCAGTGAAGAGAAGGTGAGTTCTGATGATTTTCCTGTCATTATACAGCAGCTCTCTAATATATATAAATACATTGCTTGTCTAATTAATTGGGAAACATATTTGCCTATTAGTAATGAAAACATGCTTGTACTCCTTATGCTAGGTGCATTCCCAATACAGAACAAAAAGAAGGTCTGTGTGCTACAGCATAATGTATGGTCCAGTGATCCAAGCTGGCTCAAGAGAAGGAGCCACAGTAGCAGAGCACAAAGCTTTTCCTCCTACAGGTAGATGACCCCGAGCTCCCAGGCTGGATTATGTTCTCCACAGGATGCTGCAGAAGGCAGCACCATCGTACCCAAAGACTAGACAAACACAGCAGATGCAGAGACGCAAGGAAACATTGAGACATCAGTCAGCAAGACAGCAAGCAATCAGCGCACTTCAGTAGCTCAAATTCTGGCAAACTTTCAGCCAGCAAGATATAGTCATCAGGTGTGATCTCAAGGAGACCATGGGCTGACAATGCAGTAGCTCTCAGGGAGCTCTTTCCAAGGAATAACACAGGTGATACCATCATCTAGGCAGGGATGATGGGAGGTGGAATTAGAGCAATAGGGAATGACCTCACTAGTCCATAAAATTTAGGGAAGGAGTCTAAGAAGGGCTGGGACAAAAGACAAGCAGCTTAGGTTTCACATGTACAGAAGAGTCAGGCCTGAAAAGGATTTTCAGCCACTTTGTTGGCAGTAGTTTCCCAAAGACTGCAGAAAGTTCACTTTGATTGTGCTTACAGGCATCACAGAGACAGGTTCATAAAGAATCATAGAATGATAGAACCATAGAATGGTCCATGCCGGAAGGGACCTCTAGGATCATCTAGGGTGTCAGCAGGGACACCCCCAACTAGACCAGATTGCCCAGGGCCTCGCTGAGCCTCATCTTGAATATCTCCAGGGAAGAGGCGTCAGCCACTTCCCTGGGAAACCTGTTCCAGTGGTCCACCACCCTCATAGTAAAGAACCTATTCCTAATATCCAACCTACATCTGTTCTTCTCCTGCTTGAAGCCACTGCCTCTCATCCTGTCACTGCAGGCCTTTGTAAACAGACACTCCCCAGCCTTCCTGTACCCCTTCAGGTACTGGAAGGCTGCTATTAGGTCTCCTCCAGGCTGAACAACCCTAGCTCCCTCAGCCTGTCCTCATAGCAAAGGTGCTCCCACCCTCTGATCATTTTCGTGGCTCTCCTGTGGACCCACTCCATCAGGTCCATGCCCTTCCTATATTGAGGGCTGCAGACCTGCTCACATTACTCCAGGTGAGGTCTGGCCTGGAAATACCTGAAGTCTTCACTTATTTGAGTCGTGTGTGTAATAGGAGAAAAAAGACTGTATCATATCTTTGTTAATGACCCCATTAGTGAAAACGGAATGAGACCCAGTGCTGCAAACCCTAATTGCTGGCTAATGCTTAAAACGGCAAATAGTACCTATTTCTTGAGCAGTCAGTCTCATTAATCACCACACTTACTCCTTCCTCACATTTCTGAGACGATGTTCATCTTTTGAAGGGGAAGGGAGGGAATGAGAATGCTGCCTGCAGTCTCATAATAGCTTCAGTTGTGAAAAAGACACAGTTTCATGATTTCCAAAGTTGCTATTTTTGTACATGCTAGGAGAAAGCACAGTTTAACAAAACTTCACAATCAGCGATCCTCACAAACTGTTCGGCATGTATTTGCCGGCTCCTTACTAAGCTAATTCATTTTTTAAAAGCAGCTTAGCAGAGATAACTGCTCAGATTTAGATTTGCATTCTTCTGTATCATACTCTTCAGTAGAAATGAAATATTTTGGAGATAAAACCAATCACATTGTTTCATTAGCCTGAAATATCTCAGATGGGGACAGCAATAAAAATAGATAGCTTGTAGATACGAGCACAGCAGAAAAACTATGTTTTGTAGTGAGAGTTCTGAATGACTGGCAAATAACCTACTCTTCTAACAGAAGAAGTGTGAGTAAGGTCAGGACAGCACGACGACTGACTCTTTCAGCTGATGAAGGTCTTACTGCTCTTTGAGGTCTGTGTTGTGCATCCTAATACACGGAGTATCATTGCTTCCCAGTGCTTTATCTCACAGGGAAAAGCAAACACAGAGGCAAATGTTCCATAAACTCTAAAGACAGAGCCAAACTTATGATCTACACTCACTATTTTCCCTGAAGACAAGTCAAGCAGAATGCCATTCATGTGTAGATGTCTCAGAGCATTCTTCCTCCTTCAAACTTATGATGAGACATCACTCCTGATAGGAAACATGTATGATTGTCCCTTTCTCCAACTCATCCTAAGATTTAAGAAAGGTTGTGCAAATCAGTGAGAGTCCCAAAACAGATTTTAATCAATGTTTGATTGACCTCCCAAGGCATTCATTTCTCTGTAGAAAAGCTAAAAATTACTTCCATTAGCAAAATGGGCATTTTAGAACCACAGCACTATTATATAAAGCAAGCAAGAAAATTCCAGAAAAAATACTTCTTAATTCCTTTTCATCTCGGACAGTTACTAAGACTTGACTAGAATATAACATCATAACCCAGTAAAGCTTTTCAGCATGACCAGCATAGTAACCCGTGGCAGCCTCAAGAGTCAACACATTGGTATTAACACACAGGACACAGCTTTAAACTAAAGAAACCCTTAACCAATATAAATGATATACTGAACTTCAACAGCCTTTCAGACTTGAATGTTATTCATGTATATCACTGAGATTCATTTTTAAACTTCTGAGGTACATCAGAAGTTATTTTGTGAAGAACTTAAGCTATGAGGCACAAGCTGAAATTCCAAGGTATCACCAGAAAGATTGTGATGAAATGTTAAAGAGAAGAGCTATTCCCTCTAGGCCAACTGAGGCAGGAATGGCTCATCCTCATCCCTCCAACTCCACCACAAACCCTAAATTGTACAACAGCACACTTCAATTATTCGCCTGCCTTCAGTGTGCTAAAAATAAGACTGACATCATAAACCAATTTTAACTAATATTATAAAGTTAAGTGCATGCCCGTGTCAGTAAATGAAATGTAAAATTAATTGTGCTGCAAAAGAGGAAAGCCTGGTGGAAGAATTCACTGTTGTAGTAAATGGTGAGCACTTTGTATGCCCTCAAGCTTCACTGAAGTCATTAACACTTAGATGTCATGAAGGCTGATTACACAAAGTCTTTTTTAACACGTTGTTCATAATTTATTATCAGGCAGACACCAAAACCAGCTAACTAGCCAAACCCCAAGACTCACCGATTTTAGCTTCTCGTGATTTCAGGGGGCAGTATTTGGCCTTGCACTTGAAGAAGGGAGGCTGTTTATAACTCAGATTTTGACAGAACACAACATTGTCTACTCTAGAGAGAAAAAAGGTATCATTTTCTGAAATAGATACAATTGTCATGTTCTCAAAACAGGTGATCATTAACCCAGAGAGCTGAAACTTGAACATGAGAGTAAATAGATCAGGGTAACTTATGAAAACTGGCACTCAACATATCAGCTCTCTACACATCCCCAAATCACCTCTGCTTACTTTCCAAACACGATTTGACTGTTAACAACATATTCCCAGTGCAACTATGGACGGGTGACTGGACTCCTGTATGCCAGACTCACGCCTTAATTACAACACTGTCGGGTAGAGTAAGTCTCTCTTGGTGGCGACTGCATTAGAAAACGGGAGGCAGGCAGGTACGGATGGCAGCACTGCACAGCACAGCGCAGCACAGCACAGCACAGCACAGCACAGCACAACACTGCACAGCACAGCTCAGCACAGCACAACACTGCACAGCACTGCACAGCACAGCACAGCGCAGCACAGCACAGTTCTGCACTGCACAGCACAGCACAACACAGCACAGCACAGCTCAGCACAACAGTGCACAGCACAGCACAGCACAACACTGCACAGCACAGCACAACACTGCACAGCACAGCTCAGCACAGCACTGCACAGCTCAGCACAACACTGCATAGCACAGCACTGCACAGCACAGCTCAGCACAGCCAGGGAAGAAAAAGGCAACCCGTAACTTGTAAATACAAAAGAAAACAAAGACAATGCTGAAATCCATGGGAGAGAACACATCCTTTTCTACTTCTCCCTCTTTAAAAGTCACTTTTTTCTATCAACAACTGCAGCTTTATGAGGTTAATGAAGCAATAGGAGCGTACTAAATTTGATGCGCAATAGTTTGAGGACCAGAAGCTGAAAGTACAGAGATAACTCATTCCTTGCTCCCCGAGGGCATCCAAAAGGCAGGTCTGAGTCAGTCACCGGACAGCCAAGGGAGTTCTGGGACACAAATGGCCAATTTAACAAGCATGCTAATGTCCACTGAAGGGAATGACAATTAGAAGTGCAAGCTGTGTCTTAGGGATGAAATGAAGAGCCAATGAGGAGATGCAGCTGTTTGGATGGAAATGTGTTGAGCTGGGACCACTTTGTACCTCGTATCTGTGCTCTCTACCAGAGATCCTGACTGCTACAAAAATGTCAACCGTACTTTTGCAGAAGATCATTTCAAACCAATCTAAATATCACATTAATACGTTTTTACATAAAAAATATTGTCTTTGAACTCACTGTGTCTTGGTCCTATTCTGAGGAGGGGAGTACTGCCCAGTACACAGGGATGAACACTAATAAGTATTAGTAAAATGCTGTGAGTAGCTGCTGCCAGAAAGCAAAGAGGCATTAACAGCTTTGCTCCAAACACTGTTCTTGAGCACAGGATGTCACGATAAAACACCTATAACTGCGGCAGAGTTATAATAAGTGAATGTAAGTGAAATAATTTTCAGAACATCTGTGGCCTCGCTAAGACCACCAGCATGAAACACGTAGACAGTGAGCAACTTTGCTCTCCTAAGGTCACACTCACTCTGTGATGTTCACATGCCCAGGTTTTTGCAGAAGACTTCACGTTTTAAGAACTGGTTCCTAGCACTGTACTGCAGAACTCCATCTCCATACATAATTTAACATGGCCATGTGAAATGTAGTTTAATATGCAAAGCAATGATCACATGAAGTGATAAACATTTAAAGTTAGTGGAGGTGAAGGTGACACGCTACCATAAAACGAAAACATATAAAGCAGTATTTGCTCTTCCTGTCATCCTCTGCTAGACAACTTGATAACAAAATGACACACATGTATTTCCAGACTTAATCTGGATGCACAACAAAGCCTAAAATTTAAACTAACAGGCCCCAAGGATTTGGATCCAAGAATAGACTATGCCAAGAGAAAACAGTGAAATCTGATGATTACAATTTTCAGAAGAATGATCCCTCAAATGTGTCATGCCAAGATTATAAATGTAACTGAATATCCACAGGAGCTACAGGCAAAATTTAAAATAAAAACCAGCCTTAAATACAAGAATTTAAACCTAAGCCGAAGGTGAGTATATTTTTCTTTAAAACTAATTTCTGTTAGTTGTTTATTTTCAGTGTATTAGTCATTAACGTGACACTGACACTGCTTCTCCTTGCTTACACCCAATTTAAAAGAAATAATAATAGTAATAATAAAAAAGTCTTATACCTACTGGAAAACCAACTTTCTTTGCCAACCAATTTTGACCTCTTCTGTTTGGGAGACATTGATTTTTTTTTTTCTTTACCGCCTCTGTTTCTAATGGAGCTTGAAATTAACACGGCTTTTTGTTTACCTCCTAATTTGTGCACCACCATCATCAGTGCTGTCAGCACAGCTCTGGGAATAGGGCTTGTTTACTGCTTCTGCATAACCAGCAGAAGGAGCATAGGAGCAGAAAATAGGTTTGCTTTAGAGTTTTCCCTTTATTTATTTTTTTTTGCCCAGGTCCTTTTATAGGCCGTGTATTAATGATGTGAGTGATAATGCCCTCCATTTTGTCAATATTGCTTAAATGGAACATACAAAGACTTGAGCTAGCTCAGGGGTATGTTGAATTCCTCCGGCACATCTATCATAAAAAGTTGGTGTTATTGTTGTGTCAGTCCAAAGCATCTGTCAGCCTTTTGTATAGTGGGAGTTTCAGCAAGACCTAACACCGCCTGTTTAACGTGGAATACCAGCTAGAGAAGTCCCACAGCAACTCATTCTCTGAGTAGCTGCTTTGGCACAATGTCCCAATCTCCTCCAATATCACAGCCTCCAATATCACAGCCCCCGAAGTGGCGCAGGAGCAATGTCATCTCCTCTTCTCAGAGACGATTCCAGTGCTCAGGGTCAGTACACAGGGTTTGCATTCTTGCAGATCTGCAGCCTTACCACCTCTGTAAGAATACGCTTATTTCTCCTGGGCACCACCAAAGTGCACGGGCCAGGGGCTAATGACATGCAAATTAATTTGAGTAAGTTACCAACCCATTATCATGTCCTTCAGCAACAGTATGGTGGCTACATGATATGTCCAATTAGAATTATAATAGGTCATTGTATAATTGATATTTCTGATATGCTATCAAACCATTGATACTGCCAACTAAAAATAACACTATCCCTTTTCCAGACATGACTATAAATTCTCTGCACTCATTTTTTTCAGTGCAAAGGGATGGACTACATGATCTGTGAAATCTCGTACATCTGTTTTTCACCTACACGTTTTTTCCTAAGAAATCTTGTGGTCCAAGGTGAGAGAAAACAATTCTATTTCCAAACAGCCCCCTGCCACGCCGTCACTCACTCTTGTCTGAACACTGACATAATCTGTATATGCAAGGAAACTACTTGTTCATGAAAATATTCTCAACATTTGCTTTATTTTGGTTTTTAAACAAGATCCATCTCTTCAAATATTATACCCACAAACCCATACAAGTCTCATCATCTTCCTCAGCGTAATCTCAATAACGTGAATTTCTTTTTGTTCCTGTCAGAAACTTACTGGTCCTCCCCAAATTCAGTGTAACATCCTACTGTGCTCCCCAGATTCCTCCTGCTGTTTGATGATTTTCAGAGTTTAATGCTGCATTGATTCAATGCCTTTGAAGATGTGCAATATATCTAACCACCAAGTACCAAGTATTCCTGAATAAAAATCCTGCTCCATTCCTTGTGAAGGATCAAGAGCTGTGTTTTAAATACAGTGATGCACTATGTTGAAAATCATACCTTACCTGCTCTGCCAACTGTGCTTCTATGTCAAAATAATACCTTTTAGTTAACTCAAACATACAGTGCATTCCAGTTGTTTCTTTTTTGTATTCTCTCCACTCCCCAGATGACAATCTTGTTGATTTCTGCTTGTATCTTCATGCCTAAAGCCTTTTTCTCCTACAGAAGGTCATTAAGTTTCAGAGGGGTTTTTTTTTCTGCATGAAGCTACAAAGATTAGTTTGTCTCTCGGCACCGCCCTGTTAGCATCCCAGAGACTAAACAACTCTGCTTCCTCTGGAGACAGGAACTCAGAAAGGTCATCTCCTGACCCAACCAGCCTGTGCATGTGCACTCCCTATCCCCTAGGCTGTCTATGGGCTCAGCATAAATCACTACCAAGTAGTAGAAAGATGAAAGCTAATCTGTTTTTTAATACAAATCTTCTGGAAAACAAAACAAAAAAGCAAACCCCAAAATACCACAACAAAACAAGGCCTGGAGACTGACTTACTCTTCAGATGAGAAACACTGTAGGTATGAACGCAAAAAACCCCAACCCAAACAATGCAATTACCAACCTCCTAAATTGATCTAAGAGGAAGCACCATATCCAAGGAGGAGGAGAGGCTGATTAGCCTTGGAAAGTCTTGTCCATTAGCTGGCATGTGAGAAAAGCACATGCATTTCCTAAGCCATCCAATCTGATTTTAATCATCTGTTTATCTCTGGCTTCAGCTATGTGGAAGCAAATGACAACAGAGACCACTAAGAGTCTCCTGAGCAATCCAGACTCAGTGGATTTTCTCAAAAATACTTTAAATAAAACACGGCACCATAAGCACAGTGGGGACCTAGCAGTGTCTCAGAGGAGAAATTTGCCTGCAGAAGATTAGGAAAGGATTCTTTCCTCTTTCTCTGCAACCATACAGTGGGAAGCATTAACAGTAAACATTTGTCATCTCTTTGCAGATTAAATAAGAGGGCATCTCCTATTCTAACAACTCTGTGGTTAACACAGATGCCTAGAGTGATGGGATGTGGTGCTTTTCATTGTAATTGCTGTAGCATTGTACATAAGGTTCACCAGCTCATTCGGGCCCCTGCCAAAGGCTCAGTGTTGGTCTAAATGGACCATGGACTGACTGGGAAAACCAATCCCTCATGTAGTTTATCCCTGAAATTTAAAAAGCAGATCTCTAAGCAGATCCCTAGTGTTATGCTTGTTCAGGTTAAGTTAGACGTCTGCTGGAAGGACTTCCACAAGTGTTTAGTAAAGATTTACTACCCTAAGTTGGTTTACAACAGCATGTGAGCATTTACCAGGGCACAAAATCAAAGCATCTTAAAGGCATAATCTCAAAATAATGAAAATTAAGTTTGTATTCTTACCTACCACTACTACAATAATTGCTGTATAAATAGATTCATGCATTTGTCTGTTTCCATTTCAAATTTTGTCAAAGACTGATGTACCAGAATGTTAATGTTATATAATTATATATTCTGTAAATTAAAGCAGCATGGCATACTGGTTGGGAATAGCACATTTCACACTTCATTACTTCTGCTGCAACTCAACCAGTATTAAGCTCTGAATTTTCTGTTTCCAGTAGTCAAAGTTTCTTTGGTTGTTACTTTTTTAAAAGCATTTCTGTTCCACTGCTCTTTGCTGCGTATCCACATGCTATACTGTTCTCAGTGATAGACATGTGGATGGCGATGGTGGAAATCTGGTGGCTTCCTCTAGTAGTGAACACAGATAACAACGCAAGGGAATGGCAGATTTGAGAAATATATATGGGTATCAAAGTGAGCACTGAAGAGGGGACAGAACTGTCACCAGTGGCCCAAAGCTCAGACTATGGAAATGTTACCACCAATGGACCCAAAAGCCTGACTATTCTATTTGAAAACACAGCATGAGTTCCAAATTCATCAGATTAGGATAAATACTGTGTTGTGAGATTGCTCTCGGGTTGTGAAATTGTTAGGTGAATTTTTAAATACAGAAGATTATTCAAACTGATCTGCAGAAACACATACAAATAATATGTTTGGTGAATTAAAAGAGTCCTGGAATAGTATTAAAAACTATTTCCTACTTCAACTCTTTTGAAAATCTAATGTGTACTGGCCCTTCAAACGCACAAAAACCGCCAAGGAATGTGCATTTTGCTAATATAGCTATAAAAAGGCTAAACCAAGATGCACCAAAGTCCACACCTTACTGTACCTCTTAGCACATTTCCATGCTGATTTGGACAGTTTTGATACCAGTAGTGAGAACAAGAGAGAATAATTTTGATTTATGTTGATTTGTACTGCAGAAGGAAGCACAACACATGATAGACTTTTTGTTTGTCTCTCAAAATCCAGATTTACTGAGTGCGGGTAAGTAATGTCAGAGTGGCTGAGGTCTTCAAATGTAAACATAAAAGAAAGTTTAAAGAGTTGTGGGTCACCTTTAAAAGATAAATATCTTTGAATTTATTCATATGGGTTTAAGAATTTATGAAGGATGGAACTAGCCATCTGTAAGACACCAGCTCTCACCATATCCCAAATGGGAACGTTGGTAGGTTACGATGCTTATTTAGTAGCTTAGGTCTGGACATGTGGATTTTGCAGGCCTGCTCTCCCACCAGTCACATCCCACAGCCTGTGAGCTTCCTACTGCAAGTCACAGCAGAAGCAACCTCACAAATATGAATCTTCTCCCCACCCAGATCCCAAACAGCTCAACTTGGAGCCTTTTGTTTCAGTTTGGCTTCTATCACGCAGATTGCACATAAGAAAATCTGCTACTTTCAAAGTCACATGCAAGGCGCAGGGACAGTGTCAGCAGGCAGAGCAGCAGGTCCTTCTCTGTGAAGCTCTCTATGAAGCACTATTTTTTCACTCTAGGTTTTAACTCATTCTGAAGTAGCCCCCCTTGCTGAAGTTACAGGTTACACAGTGTTGCAAAAACAATCAGATTCCCCAGGGATAGTTATACACAGTTTCACAACGTTTCTGATATTTTAAAAGATATGAACTCTTTTCAATATAGTAAACAAAATGCTGCCACATTGTGAAGCCCCCTTCTCTGGAGACTTTCAAGACCCACCTGGATGCAGTCCTGAGTAATGTCCTCTAGGCAACCCTGCTTTAGCAGGGGAATGATCTCTGGATGATCTCTTGAGGTCCCTTCCAACTCTGACAATTCCGTGAGTAGCACAGCAGCTTCTATTTGAATAACTTCTATCACAGAAATCACAGAATATCAGGGATTGGAAGAAACATCATCTAGTCCAATCCCCCTGCCAGAGCAGGAACACCTAGACCAGGTCACATAGGAACATGTCCAGGCAGGTGTTGAATGTCTCCAGAGAAGGAGACTCCACAACCTCCCTGGGCAGCCCCTTCCAGTGTTCTGTTACTCTCACTGTGAAGAAGGTTTTTTTCATATTTAAATGGAACCTCCTATGTTCCAGCTTGCACCCATTACCCCTTGTTCTATCATTGGATGTCGCTGAGAAGAGCCTGGCTCCATCCTCCTGACACTCACCCTTTACATATTTATAAACGTTAATAAGGTCACCCCTCAGTCTCCTCTTCTCCAAGCTAAAGAGACCCAGCTCCCTCAGCCTTTCCTTGTATGGGAGATGCTCCACTGCCTTCATCATCTTGGTGCTTACAAACACTATGAAATCCCAAGACTCGCAATACCACCAAATTTTACATATGGACCATCAAGGCGAGTAAGGGTTAAATTTCTGGTCTGGTAACACCCGAGAAGCCCAGAGCAGAAATAGAGCCAAAATGTCTATGAATGGCAGTCCTACACCGTAACCCCAAGCACTTCTCCCATAAAGGTACTTTATTTCAAGATGCACATTTTTCTTTCCAACTTGGCAGTTTGGCTTCTTTTTAAGACCTTCAATTATAGCTCAAATTATGCTCAATTTATTTTTCCATGGCTGGTTTTTTGCCTGTCCGGGGCTTCACTGTTTTTTCCTCTCTCCAGAAACACCAAATGCTTTAAAATCTTTTTTGTTGTTAGCAAGCAGGAAAGGAGTAGAATTTCTTTAGAACGTCTCCTTCTCTTTCCCTTGAGGAAACAAAACAGATGTTGTGCTCTCCTCAGGGAGAAGGATCCTATCACACAGCAGGTGTGAGCAAAGGCTGCTTTGCACATGGAAAGGAAAAGAGCAGCAATAAAGGACCTTGCTGGAAAAGCAACACCAATGGCAAAGGAATTTGGGTTTTGAGCAAGAAAGAGAAGTTTATCCACCTAAAGAGAAGATGGGCTACAGGAAAAGCAGTAAGGAAACCGAAACCCTGCTTTGCATTGGCAGGAGAAGTAAGGGCTACTGCCAACTTTCCCAATATTAAACTAGGATTTGCCTTAAAGCAACAGCTCCACAAACCAGTGAATGGCATGAAAATGTCTACTTTGGTTTTTTTAAAAAGGTTTAATGCTTCAGCCTGAAACCAAGAATAGCCTAAAGACTCAAATTCCCAAAACAGCCAGAGCAAAATGTGGGTTCCTTTCAAATCTCATTATTTCTGAAGAGGGTCAACACTGGATGTCCTAATACTTTAGGATGACGCTACTGGATAACTTTCACAAACTTCAAGATTTCCTAAGCCCTTCACTGCAACTTCAAAAGATAATTTAAAAAATTCCCCAGCATAATAAGAAACAATTACTTAAATATATTTCACCCTCTGAAACACTTCCTTTATGTATATGTGGATACGCAGTTATGAAATAATCCAGCACTAAACCTTAGACATCTCAGAGTCACTATAGAACCACTTGCAGAAAACACAGGACATTGCATATGGCAATAATTATGCCGAAACTGGCACAGCTAGTTCCAACCATTGATTTGATACTGGTCTGAGCCTTGATGAACCAGTCACGCTCAGTCTGTATCACACAGGGAAAGAAAGGTCAGAGCAGCTTCCTCCATCTCCACAAAAACTGGTCTACTAACATGAAGAAAAGAAAAATGGTTTCCTTTGGAGTTTTATGGAGTTTTATTTTTTGTCCTCTCAAAGATCAAAGAGTATTTTTTCCTGCATGAACTACGTCATGTTTGCATAAATGTCAGCTCACTTTTAAGGACAGCCTTGCACTACAGGCAGCCAGTTTTATCTGCAGAGCTTGATTTAAAAAAGGAGACATCAAATGAGCTGGTCCCAATGCTGCTTCCAAGATCAAATTTAAGAAGGTACAGGTGTTCACAGGCATTATTTATACTCAAATGCAGATCCAGATGCATCCCTGGATCTTCTGAACTTCTTCTGTCACCCTCCCCTGGCGTCTTTTTTCTTTTATGTGGGATTGATGCTACAACAAACAAACCCCTGTTCACTTGGGAATGAAAGAGCTATGGTATTCAGGTGCAATTTTACTTGTTTAATTTTGATGGATGCATTTTTGACAAGTCCTTGGTGAGCAAAAGTGGCTGTATACACAGGGGGCTCAGGGTGCTGGAGGACAGGCAAGACTACTGCATACCCGCGTTTATAAATAGGCAACAGGAAAATGCTGCTCAAAATTCCCAAGAAGCTTTATAATTTGTATCAGGAAACAACATAACTGTGTGATAACACAGGTGAGTGCAGCAGGACATCGGTGGAGTGCAGCACCAGAAGTGCAGGAGGAGAAAGCAAAGCCAAAGCTACAGCAGTAGGGCTCTTCAGAAACACCCACACCCACCGGTGCTGGCACCACAGGATGATAATCCATCAGATCATATACCAGTGCACAGCAGTGCAGAGATTGCTGTTCTTTGGGTTAATTATGGTAGAGCTTCACAGGAACATCTCAGGCCAAGGCACTGTCACATCTGCACAAACTTCTTACCACAGGTAACAGTAGAGTATGGCAAATAAACCCCTTTTCCTCTGGACTGGGGAAAAAAAAAAGATAAATAAGATAAATCTCTTAGTTTTGAATTGTTTTTGACTGAGCAGTGAGGGCAGCCAGAGTGTGTAAGTAGAATTGCCTGGAATATCCTAGGAATCCAAATCAGTTTTTCATAAGAACGTTATTCTAAACCAATGAAAAGTTAAAAACCTGATAGTTTTTCTGGCATTATGTTCTAACTGCAAATAGCAATTGCAGCCTCAGTGCCACTTTTCTGACCCAACAGCAAGAGGACGAGGGTACAGCCTGTGCACAGTGCCAGTACTGCTGCTCTGTAATGGCCAGGAGGGCAGTGGTTTGGTCTCCTTGTGCCAGTGGCAGGCCATGGAACCTCAGGAAAGCAGATGACTTCATCAGATCCTATACAGCTATGCTCAGTGAGAACAGAGAAAGGATCCCAAGTCCACTGCTGTTTTCACACCTCACCTTTTTATTATCTTTGCAGTGGAATGAAACTTGTTCTGCTGCACGCATGAACCTCTGGAAGTACTGTGGAACCAGGCTAGGTTTGCCTCTATTACCCAAATGCAGTCTGCATTTTCTGCTCTTGAAAAATAAACAGATTAATTTTTGGTCCATCAAACAATAAATAATTTGTGTGCACAAACAGATTTGATTCACAACAGCCCAATGGTGCGTGCCACCAATGAGGCAAGCTGCCTGCTGTAAAAGCCATGTGTTCTCCAACTATGGGAAAGGAAAGGGATACAGCTGCTGAAGGGTGATGTGAAATTAAAGAGGGAATGAAACGTGTGATCTTATTTAATCACACCTGGTGCTTCAATTTTTCAATAACAGCACCCTGCTAGACTGTGTCAAATCAGTTCTACAAAGAAAAAAATTATGGATGGAAAATGAATTAACTCTTTCATCCCCACTGTTAATACGTTATGCCAGTCAGAAACATCTTTAGCAGTGGCTGTTAGGAATTCTTTTTTCTCTGATGAAAGGTGCTCAGCACCCGGCTAAACAGAGCTCAGTGGATGATGATGCTTCTGGGCCAGTGAGTGAGCTTGTGCCCTCCATGCCGACAGAAGCACAAGCCTTGAGTTTCTGTAGAGCCTGTTATTATACACAAGAAATCTTCCTGGTCAGAACCAACTTGAAGGAGTGGAGTGCAACACTGGGATCAGTCTTTTCTATTTGTTTCCTTAGGTGGGTGGCACATATGTGCAGAGAGACAGAGGCAGCAGGACAGGCAGGGACAGCAGAATGTGAAAGGGCAGAATGCAGCTCTTCTTTTGCCTTGGACACTCTGCTCAGCACAGATTTCCTGTAAGAAGAAAATTTATCCCAGCAATTACCTGGTTTCTGTTTTCTTTTGGGCTTTCCTTTTTTGCAGATTTTTTTTTGTTTGTTTTAAGTCTTATTTTGCAGTTTGGGTTTATATTGAATGTCAAACATAATTTGATTCTGGAGGCATTGTGTTGAGTGATTACTATGTCCCATTGGCTAGTCAGACACTGCTTGTCAAACAGTGTGCCCTATGTACTAATAAATCACTTGTGGTAATAGACAGCAAGGTGCTCTATCTAATGTAAAAAATGGTAATTGTGGTCAAATGTTCCATTCTTCAGGGAAAAGGAAAAAAAATAAATCCTTCTACATGATTTCACTCAGCAGCAGAAAATAAAAGCCAAGGTATAATTAGCTTAACATAACCATCTTTATATTAAATTCACAGAGAAGAAAATCAAACATGAAGAATAACTAGCAGGCTCCCAACTCTGGTCTCAGTGAATAATGTCATCAGTACAGCACTGGGGAAAGATACACAAGGCGGCTGTCTGGATGAAGTGTGTGTTTGGAGAATAGTTCATTTTTAGAAAGAAGAAATTTCTTTATGCAAGTGTTACCTATTTAAGAAATTAGTATTTATTAGGACAATAGTGTCTCACGAGATGTCTAGCTTATACAGTACAGATTCAGCCAATTTACTGAAAAGCTAAAGCATTAAAGCAAATGCCTGAGAACAGTCTTAAGAACATCTTAGTCTCTTCATCATTACTTGTATAATTCATACTCAAGGAGATTATCATACCAAGGAGCTTTTTTTTTTTTAATAAATAAAAAGGCATTGTAAAAGATCTCCATAAATAGAAGATGCTAACACTGCAACATAAGGGATTAATTTAAACTAGGGTTACTTAAAATGCTGAATATAATCACAGTTCAAATTAACAAAAAGGAACCCTTGGTTTAAATCAGTTTAATTGCTGTTTTGCATTTTTAATTTATGTTTTCATTTGGTGGACAGAACTATAGATAGAATTGAAGTGGACATCAAAAAGATCACCTAGTCTACCCCTCCACTTAAGGCAAAGACAAATATCCTCACAGGTGACTTATCTTTTACCCACACCTACAAGCCTGTGTTACTTCATTCCCCCAAACACTTCACTCTAATAAGATTACACTAAGTTTCTAATGTCCAAATTACACTTCCTTAGGTGCAAACTGAACTAATTACCTCTGGGTAGGTGGAGAGGGCATGGGTAAACACCACTACAATTTTTTATTACAAATCCTTTAACGTATCTGAAAGACTGTGTCTCTTTCCAACTTTATCCTTGCATTCCACACCCAACCCTCTCAATATTTTCTCACTGGTCTTTTCTACATCTCTGCTCACTCCTACAGCTCTCTTCCTGGCTTTCTCCAGTTTGTTTATAGTGTTTCATGGTGTGAAGCCTGCTCTGGACATTATCCCAGCAGAGCGACAGAGAGCCAAAAGAAAAGGATATACTATGGCTTACATGCAAGACTCCCACTTCCACGGAAGTCTGGTCGCTTCCCCATTTCTCCCCCAGCCTTATCACGGTGCTGACTCACATTCTGCGTGTGATATCCCAACACCACATGCTCTCTCACAGTGCTGTTACTCAGATACCCCTCGTCTCCATTCATACGTTTGTTTTCCCTTCCTCACTGCAGGCCTTCTTACTTACATTTGCTGAATTCCCATCTTACTCATTTCAACCATTTCTGCATTTTATCAAGATCACTTTGGACTCTAATCTTGCCCTCCACAACACCCAACACCCATGGGAGCTGATGGCCCCTCTCATGTCCATCGCCTGAGACACTAATGAAAGCCATGAGCAGCAGATGACCCGAGGCAGAATCTAACAGCACTGCACTTCAGTCTGCCAGGCAAACAACAGCTATTCCTTGAACTCAGCACTTCAACCAGCCCTCCAGCTACCTTGCAGTGATTTCACCTAGATGATATTTCCCTTTTCACTTGTAAGAAGACGACGTGGCTTTCCACAACACTGCCAAAAGCCTTACTGGAGACATACCTACTACTTCTATCTGCTACATCTCTTATTCTATTCAGAAAGGAAGTTAGAGAGGTTTGACACATTTTTTCTTAACAAATCCACACTGGCTCTTTTTCTGTCAGCTTATTATCTTCTGGGTGTTTACAAATTGATTAATAATTTTCTACAGCATTTTACCACGAAGCAAAGTTAAGCTGACAGGCTTCCTCATTGTAGTGTTTAAGTTTGCCCTTCCTCGTCCTTCAAAGGTTTTTAAGAATAAAAGCTAGAGTTCAGGGAAAGTCTCATCTGACTCCCAGGTACTCAGGGGTACCATTTCAAGAGACCCCGATGACCTGACTGCACCCAACTTCCCTCCATGGATTTCATCTCTGTCCTCCATTCCAGCTTGTGTTTTTCCCTTTATTTAAGTCAACTGTTACAAGCACATCATCATGATTAACTTGTTTGAGAAAACTGAACCCAAGAAGGGCTGGTGTTCATCCTCCTCTTTGTCACAAGCTTTCCCCTCCTTGTCCACAAAGTAACTGAACTTTAATTTCCTTTATCTTTCTGTATTTCTGAAGTCTTGAGAAACCTGGATTTGAACACCCCTTGTAGTTGCAACTAGGTGTTTGTGTTACTTTATAATTTTTCCCTTAACAATGCATTCTCCTGTTCCCATTAGTTATAGTACTACTGATTTTCAAATAATTGCAGCAGTCTTGAAGTAGTTGTGATATATTTTTTGTTTTCTCCTTCAGTGGGACAATGCACTGCCATCACTGTAGTATCCTGTCTTCCAAAAAAGTGGCAGTTCCCTTGAATCTCATTTTCCCTCCTTTTCCAGCCCTCACCAGTCCATTTCAAAGTTCAAAGAAACCATCTCTTTCAAAGTCTTTTGACATTATTCAGCTGCTCTTACTCATTCCTTCCCCTCCTTCAGATCAGAAGCTCTTTTGTGATCATTTTCACTCACATTGCCTTCTGCCTTCAAGTTCTCAACCAATTCCTTCTGATGACTCAGAATAAAGCATAAAGTAAATTCCTTCACTAATTTCCTTTGTCCTCAGAAACATAAGTAACCCTCTTTAGATTTTAACTTTTATTAGACAGCCTAGAAAATCCACTTGACCAAAGGTAGGAAGCTATTGACCTTGTCACTCCAGAGCAGAGATCAGGATCTCCCAAAGTGAGATTCCACCATAGTAGATGCCTAATGCAAAACACATACAACACCTCTAATGGTTCCCATTTCCCTACAGTGACCCACCAAGGGAAGCTCTGGCAATTAGCCCCTACGCTAGCATCCATCAAATCACAGAACTGTGCAGGATGGAAGACACCTCTGGAGGTTTCTACTTCAACCTCCTGCTTGGAGCAGGGTTAGTGCCAGTGCAGGTTGCCCTGGGCTGTGTCCAATTAAGTTTGAAATATCTACAAGGATGGAGATTCACACCTTCTCTGGGCCCATTCCACTGCTTGACCACCCTTTTTTTGCCCCTTAGATGTAGTTAGCATTTTCTGTGTTGCAGCTTGTGCTAGCACCTCTTGTTCTTGCTCTGTACGTGTCTGAGAAGAATCTGGTTCTGCTTACTCTGCCCCCTCCCAAAAGGCAGTTGTAGACAGCAATAGGAATTCCTGGGCCTTCTCCAGGCTGAACAAAACCAGCTTTCTGCCTCTTTTCCTACATCACGTACTCCAGCCCCTGACCATCTTGGTGGCCTGTCCATTGACTTGCTCCAGTCTGTCAATGTCATACTTGTACTGAGCACAAAACTGCACAGACTGCTAAAGATGTCATTGCACCAGTGCCAAAGGGAAGCGAACGATCAGTTCCCTTGCCCTGCTGGCTATGCTGCTGCTTGTATGGCCCAGTCTGTTCTCCTTCGCAGCAAAGGCACACGGCTCTACTTTATCAAGACCCCAAGGTATTTTTCAGCAAAGTGCTCCTCAGTCAGTGGGTCCCCAGCCTGTACTGGTGCAGGGCTATTACCACAGACGCAGGATGCTGTATGTGTGTTTGAGGAATTTCCTAGGGTCTCTGGCATCCCACTTCTCCTGTCTGTCCAGATCCCTTTCAGTGATAGCGCTGCCCTCCAGCACATCAAGTTCTGCCCCTGCTTTGCCATCATCCAACACACTTGCTGCGATCCCACCCTGTCTCATCATCATGATCACTAAAACAGGTATTTGGACAGTGCTGCCCCTGTATCAATCCCTTAGGGATGTTACTAAGCTCTCCAACCACTTGTCCCCATATCCGTTCCACAAATCAGCAATTTGGCTACAAGGACACCATGGGAGCTCACATCAAAGGCATTCTCTCACCACAGAAGGCAATCAGGGGGTTTTACCTTTAGTATATCCATGTTGGCTTCTCCCAGCTACCTCCTTTTCCTTCGTGTGCCTGGACCTCTAAGCCAGAAAAGACTGCTTGCTCCTCTGCATCCTCCATACAACTGCTTTCTGTTAATAGCTCTTGACAGTTAAAATGCTCTTTACCCCTTGGACCTTTCCTATTAATATTTTTGCTAACTATTAAAAAACCAGAAACTACTTGTCCTAAACTTGTGGGCAGTAGACTCCAGATGTAATACTGAACTTGTCAGCTTGTTGACATAAATTTAAATATAGCATGTATCAATAAATATGGCATTTTTTTCAGTGAACATAACCTATGTGTATTTATTTACACAATTAGCACTTTTATACACAACTCCTGACTGATTTTCATTCCTTATGTTCTCATTATATTTGCTAGACTATGCCAGTTAGTAGGTTTTTTATTCATGATTCATGTTAAGTTATAAAGTAGATCTTAGTGTAAAAATTGAAATGCAATAAAAATGTTGAACAGTGTTTTCCAAATAAGCTCCATAATCAAGGCAAAACCAAGCTTATCATCATACTTTTTAAGTCCTCAGTCTCATTAAGCGAGGAAGCATTATCTTGTTGAACTGAATGCCATTTCTGGTTGCCATATTTTTCCAGATTGCAGAACTGGTAGATCTTCCCCTCTACTGCACAATTTTTGTTTATAGATTAAAAGAGGAAAACAAGCTTTTCAGCTTCTTTTTCTCCCAAGCGGTTTCTTACTTTTGGATGATCTCGTCACTGAATTGAAATAGCTGAACAAACATGAAAAAGATATTATCTCTGCACCTGCAGAAGTAAAAAAAGAGTTTAGCTCTTCAACAACAGGTGTTTAACCAGTGACTTTCACCAATTCTGTTGTCTGACTTCCTTTGCAAAAGGAAGCAGTAAATACTCACTGCCGTACATTGAAAAATATGAATTTAAATAATTACAAGGAACCTGTAAGATCTAATTTATCTCTGTTTGAAGTTCAAATAAATCCAATGCAGTTTTCTTTAACAAAGTAAATATGTAGCACAGTTTTAATTTAAAATGACAATTAATATTTCATACACACATTGCACTGCACAGTTTGCAACTGTTGGAAATATAGCAGTACGTTAACACAATTTTTAGTTCTTTGCCTTTTCTGAAGAGGCAAAAAACTATAACAGAGACTTTGCTGTGGAAAAAGATGCAGAAGGACTTGCTGCCTCATCCCCCAGAGAATCCAAGTGTGTGCTGGGGTAAAGAAACAGGAATGGGGTAGATGTGAATAAAATCAGCTTTTGATATTCAGAACTGTGTGGCAGTAACTTTTGGGCAAACATGTTGCTGGCTTCAAAAAGCTTTTATGTCATGCTCTTGCAATTGTAACATAGGTTTTAAAATTTCAAGCTATTCCAGCTGTAACGTGTACAAAATCTTGCTTCACTACTGCCAGTGTGGTTCAACCTGGCTTCTTTGCATTGAGTTTTACATTTTTGCTCCCTGACACAGCTCGGAACCAAAATGCTGGAGATGCAGCACAATGCTTTTAAAGCCCACAAGATCAGTTTGCACTTATAACAGTTTATTTGTCTCTGACTTCCCTTAGTCTTACATGAAAATACCTCTTCTAGTTGGACAATAAGGAGAATAGTTCTAAACAGGAACTAGAAATTCTAAAACCCACTCAACTGGCCATGGATTAATTTTATTTTCTATTTGGCACATCTGTCAAGCACCCAGATCTGATAAAACTGATAAAACAAGACAGCTTAAGGCAATGAACATGTCAGATCCGTCTGTTCTTCAGGATCTCGAGAAGAAAAGGAACTGCTCCCCGCGGTATTCTATACACTTGAGACCACTCCGGAGAGCTTTCCCTCTGCTGCTGACAACAGTTCAGCTCTACCAGCCCAAGCCAGTGGGTTTCATTGAAGTTTCATTTCCTGTGTTCCACCTGGGCACACTGAGCATCTTTGGCTTCCTATCTCTTCTCTCCACAGTCTGAGAACTCATGGCTGGGACGGGGATGCAACTATATTGGAAAAGCTTTGGCAACTTCAGGAAACAAAGAAGAGGCAGCAAGAGTGAAGCCCATACTGAGTCCACTTAATCCAGGTTCCTGGCTCCAGAAGTGGCTGTCAGCACCTGCAGGCACCTTGCTTGGCATCTGAGACCTAGTTAACAGCCATTATGCCCTCCATCATCTTTCTCATACTATTCCCCTGCTGGACCCATTATACCCTCCAGTATCCCTTCTCATACTATACCCCTGCTGCATCCAGAAACCCCCACTGTGAATATTCCAGTCATGGCAACCTTCATATCCCTTGTAAGACAGTGGTTCAAGCCAGTAAAGGCAGTTACAATGGACAACAGCCTCTCTGGTATTTGCCACTCATTTGTCATGGTCCCCAAAGCACAGCTGCAGTCAGTATTGAACAACAACACCAGCATCTACCCAAGAGCTACCACTGCATGGCTCCAAATACGGACCACACCAACTGGAGGAAAACAAGCACAGAAAGAGGTGAGGTGTTCATGACATAAATCATCTTCCAGCTGTGTTTTAACAAAAACCACGTCTGAGCCACCTGCAGCCACATTCAAGGAGTTTGGCAGCCATAATAGAGGGGACACGCTACTTTCTCACAGGAAGGTAGAATTAAAGTTTTTTTTTTCTTTTTACAGGATATATACAACCCACTGATATTAGGCTGACTACAGATCTGTAACTCAAATAACACCCATTCCTTTCTTGCTTTTGACTGGCAGGACTAAAGAGGGAAGGAGGTCCCCAACATAAATGAGCACAGAAGACCCAGATAACAAGCACAAAGCTCAGCAGCGTTCTGGAGTGAGCAGCACTCACTTTTGCCACAGATAAGGAGGAAACAAGTACGTAAAAGGTGCTTTGTACCATATATTGGTTACATATCCATATCCAACCTACCTGAAAAGCAAATATCCAAGAAGACAGAGCTCACTGGAAAAAGTCATGCTTTTCCCAGCTCTGCCAGAGTAGCCCAAATTTTGAGAAGTCTTTAACTTTGCTTCAACTTCCTCCTAAATGTTTAAAGTTAACATTAAGCTGCCAGTGTTGGATCCAGGCTGTAACAGTTCTGCTGAGACTAACTTGCTCTAGCTCAGAACCATGCTAAATCTAACTTTGAAGCAAGGTGGCCAAACATCTCGTTCCCCCAAAGACTCCTTGTGCAGGTCATATGAGAGCAGGGCATTAACGTTATGAGAAGGGATGGAAAGAGACCATGGAGCCCTTTCCAGAAGCTGCAGCCTCCACCATGCAATGCCAGATGGAGCTGGTCTTCAGGTCACAGACATGAAAGTGGCACTTGGATGGACAGGCGAATATGTATAAATCAATTTTGCCCTTCAGCTTATCATGCAGCATGTACACAAAACAGCCAGAAAGGTGGGTCACCAAATGCAGAGGCTCTGACAAAGCCCTGCAGAAAAAAGGGATGGAGAGGATGGGCAAATCGTAGAAGTCCCAGAATGCATAAGGTAGGACAAAGGTGGGTCAGACCCATACCGTCTCCTTCGTGCTAAGCACTAGAGGTGAAGGATTAAGCACATCACCCACTATAGTTCCAGAAAGTCATGCGGATTATCAGTTACTGGCAAAAAAGGCTGGCAAAAAAAACAAGCAATCAGAGCTGTGGGTCTGATTACTGAAGCCCAGAAATATCCTTTTGGAAAGCTGGCCTTATTTTCTGCAAATCAGTTTCAGCAGCCAATTTGAAGCTATCACACCAGCATGATGTTATATGTAAGTTAATAAGCACTTACTATTGATGATTTCTGCAGTGGCTGTTTAATTTTTAATCATATCCTTAATTTGCTGTTTATGGTTTTATCCAATTAGAGCGTGTGCACGTGTGTGCATCTATGTGATGGAGAGAACATGGAAAACTGTGTTTATTCAGAAGTACAATGCCTTGTTTTTTGTAAACGAGGAGATACATGTGTCTCCTGCTTGAAATTTTTTCACACAGCCCTCTTATTTTTCAGGAAAATGCCATCCCAGGCTGCTGTGTTACATTGCACCATTCTGCTGCGAGAATTGGGCACCACTGACCTCTCTCTGCAATGCTGTAGTTGTAGTTTGGAATTGAATGTCATTAAAATACACAGTGCTAAGAAATGGGCAGCTTTACTGGCACATTCTTGAACAGAAATCCCAGCATCCCTTTTCATCTGTAGATCAGATATTTAGGTAACACCCTGGGGCATCCTCATCCTCCTTATTCCTATTTCAACCTTTCATTAGATTCCTACGGTCATAAAAATGGGATGTACTGAAGGGATGGAAGATGGATCGTTTATTTTTAAGTACTGCCAATTTTGCATGGCAATCAACAAGAAAGTTCTCAATTAGAGAGGGAGAGTAAATAAAGCAAAGAAGGGTAGAGTTTCAAAGTGGTGATGGAAGGATAGAGATTAGAACATTTCAGAGTCCAAGAGATGAGCTAATCACAAATAAAATAATCTGGCATTCCTATTACTACCTGACATACCGGTTGGTGTAATGCCAGGGATAAAAAAAACAATCAAAAATGGAAAGCCAGAAATGCACTCAGCAGAGGCATAATGTGGTTGGTATAGATCCTGGCAGAGCTCTCGGGAGGTGACGTGACACCCAGCGCAGCTCCATGTGCCTGTGCCCTCTGCATTCAGACTGCCTCCGGTCACAGGCTGGGCTGTAGAGCAGATCAGGACAGGCAGCAGCAGGACTGCGCACCCCCAGACACACACTGCGATCCCTCCCAGGAGGCAGAGGCTGAGGGGAAAAGGCAAGGCCCTTTGTTTCCCCCACAAAGCATCTACTTCAAGGAGAGATGGTGGCAGGTACGCAAAGAGATCCAAAGCAGAGATTTAAATGGAGGTGCCTGACTGGGACTTGCTGCATCCCCCTGCCGTGTTCATGGCTTGGTGCCTGGATACTCACACCCCACTGCAGCTGTATTCCCTGCATCCTTGAGAGCTGTGCTGAAAAACCCAGACTGGCATCCACTGTATTTTGCTCCCGGGGAAAAAAAAACTAAAACATTCCATCCCCCTCCAAATATAACACCTCCAATTTAACTTCTTTTTCTCTACAGCCCAAGGAAAGTAAAGATAGGAAATCAATATGTTCATAGAAAAATAAACATCTAAAAGTTTCCATAAAAGGAAGGAACTAAAGGGCTATGGCTACAGATCTCTTAACAGTGACAGAGCAGGGTGGATTAATGTGCTGAGGTAAAAGACAAACAGAGAGAGGAGTAAACTGCTTTTAGATTAAACTCTCCAGGTTACAGTGCCCTTTGCCCGAAGCCCGTTGCACACTGTAGCCCAAGTGCTGGGCAGTTGGGCTCACCCTCACGCAGGAGCCATTCCTGAAAACAGCCACTCTGGAGGGTGCTTCTGCTGAGTACAACACGCAGCCCTGCACTCCAGGAACCCCACTCCTGTGTTTCAAACAAAAGCCGTCTGCATCAGCCAGGCAGCTCAAAAAGGCAGCTTCAGTTCTTGTTTTCTTCTTTGCCCCCAGGAGCAGGAACTCACGGCAAGGAAGGGGGAGACTGTGTAATAAAAGGGAGACAGGAAAGTCTCCAGTAGGCTCTGAGTCCTAAAGATAGCAATGAAACTAGCACGAAGGGAAAGAGGAAACCACCCTCCCACATAAGAGGAAACCCCAAAATAAAACCTTTTGGCAGATGGTAAAAGGCTTTAGCGTTCAACAAAACGAACAAGCTGCATGAGGATGTAAGAGAGAGATTTAAGGGACAGAAGACATATGAAAAAGCTTGGTTCTTCAGTCACTTTCCTGTGTTATTATTTCAATTAATTTTTGGATAGGTTTTACCAACTCTTCTATTTAATTGAAACTAGGGAGTTCATGGTTTTCAAGAGCCTTAGACCTTCATTGATTGTACTAGATTATTAAATGAAAGGGAAGATTTCAGTAACTTTTCTGAATTACAGAGCACAAGTTCAGTTCTCAATGAGCATTTCATCTGGGGCTCTCAGCCTGGTCTTGGCCTTTGGGTGTAAGACTGGACCCAGCTCCACAGAGGCAACAAAAGCCACAATTGTAAAATAATAATAATAATGATGGTTTAATATTTGTACCAAGCTCAACCACATCCAGATGAAAGGAAGGACTCAGAGGACTAGGATTTGTCTAACTGCAGTTATTAAATCACTCATGCCTGAGAAAAATTCCCAAAGCACAGGTAAGTTATAACCTTATCCCAAAATAATATGTGAGTCTTTGTCTGCTTCAGACTAAAGGATCATTTAAATTACAAGTAAGAAAAAAAACCCAAAACCTCTTAACCCAGAACTTGTAACTCATTAATTTTAGCCTTTTTGTTTGGTGCTTTTTAATCTACTACCACTGAGCAGTAGTTAGCTCAGTTAAAAAAATATTCATAGAAAGTAATAGAATATGAAAGGCGATGTTATTAATTGTAGTCAATAAAAAGAAGCAATTTGAGGGTGTAACATAACCAAATTATACTAACAGGTATGGATAAAGACAATAAAATTAATATACTAAGGCAGTGGCAGATTGGTGGCAAATTAAAACTAGGTAATGTCACTTGTATATTTCACACGAAGAAGCAAAAAATGGGAAAAGCTACTGCCCACTTTGCCTCTATTTAGTTGTAGCTATCCAAAATCAGATGGTGAGTCCTCCAGCTGACAGAGGCAGGAACCTCTGGAGGGCAATGCGTTGCACCTATCAAGGGCATCTGTTTTAGAAGGGCACAGATTACCTCTGGAGGTGGCTGTTGTTCATTCATCATTCATTATATGAGTAATGTGAGCAATGAGTTCAACCAGACACTTAACTTCTACCTGGCTAATGTAAGATACAAAGACACCTCAAACCGCTCAAGCTGAAAGAAGTATAATTCTTTTGAACTTTGAGTATGCCATTTTAGTAAAGAAAAAAGAATAAAAACAGTAAGACAAAAGGAAGTTTTGTGGGTTTCACTTTCAACAGTGATTAGGAAATTAGGATTGCAAATAACACAGGTAGTACACATAATCAAAAGAGATTTTCAGACCAAGTGAAAAATAGGCTTTAGACAGTTAAGAAAAAAAAATCTGAGGAGAATAAAATATAAAAATGGTATTTTTGATACAACCACAATACATCATATTTTTCAACTTTTTGAGAGACCTCTGTTGGGTTAGAGAACACTTATGTTTCTGTATATGTGGTTTTAATTAAGTTACTAAAAAGGTTTATGGATTTGATCCAAAGGTCAACAAAGTCATTGGTACCCTTCATTGATTAGAATGGGCTTTATAGGCTCATGCTGCAGAGGAAAAATGGGGTTGATCCTGTTCTCATTTTAACTAGTTTCATGTTTCGCTGAAATCAATGGAGCATTACTCCTCCATTTGCCCTCACAGAACCAAAGGCAAGGTTGAGGTCTCAAATTTTCAAAGGGAGATGATTTGGATAAGATGAACCAAGGACAAGGAACTGCTTGAGAGAGTCCAGGGCAGGGCTACAAAGATGATTAAGAGAGTGGAGCATCTCCCATATGAGGAAAGACTGAGGGAGCTGGGTCTCTTTAGCTTGGAGGAGAGGAGACTGAGGGGTGACCTCATTAATGTTTATAAATCTGTAAAGGGTGAGTGTCAGGAGGATGGAGCCAGGCTCTTCTCAGTGATGTCCAACGATAGGACAAGGGGCAATGGATGCAAGCTGGAACAGAGGAGGTTCCACTTAAATATGAGAAAAAACAGTGAGGGTGAGGGTGACTGAACACTGGAAGGGGCTGCCCAGGGAGGTTGTGGAGTCTCCTTCTCTGGAGACATTCAAAACTCGCCTGGATGCGTTCCTGAGTGACCTGATCTAGGTGTTCCTACTCCGGTGGGAGGATTGGACTAGATGATGTTTCTTCCAATCCCTGATATTCTGTGATTTCTGTGAACCCGTAGGTGGTGGTAGACATAAACATACATTCTTTGTAGTAGAGTAGCTAGTTTTGTATTCGCTCACTGTGATGGAATTGATACAGTATGTGTCCAGGAGAGTATGGATCAAGTTTTAAGTTAGCTAAAGACTTTCCCAAAGAGTCAAGCCAAATTAATTATAAGCAGCAGAAACTAGCTTTAGGGACTCCTAATTCCTGGAGACATCCTTGATAAAAGGATTCCTTTCTTCTGGTCCCAACATCTGGTTACATTCCTTACCTAAATACCCCAGGTTCTGATCATCTGGATCAAGAGAAAACACTGAAGAAAACAGTAAAACATATATTCTTATACCAGAGTTATCATGTGATCAGTTAAGCCATGTAGATGTACAGTAAAATTCTGACAATGACTTTCCTCTTACTAGAGGGAACCAAAGAGATGTCAAGAATAGCAATAATGGTATAATAAAGGAAAACATGAGTTGCTGACATGGCAATGGTCACACACTTTAGTGCTTATCACGGCAGCCTATATTGAGGAAGGGAGAAAGGAAATTTACCAACAAACAATTCTAGCAAGGAAATATCAGTAAACAATAACAATTCACTTGGAAAGAGCTTGCTAAGATTAGAAGAAAATTAAATACTATTTTCACAACAACAGCTGAAAAACTCTCTACACCTCAAGGAGACATTTCTAGAAAAAGACAAAAAAGATCCCATAGATGTCTCGTTTTATGAAGATACATCCCAGCAAAAAGACATTCGTTACCTTGATGGGCTGCAAGGGCTGGCTGCTTTTCTATGACCCTCAAAAAACCATGCTCCAGGTTTAAGTAGAGATCTACAAAAGTCAACAATATCAGTAGTTAGTGTCACAGTCAACAGCTGTAGCAGAATGGATGGCAGCTGCACTGCTGGACACATGAAAGCAATTCTTCAGCCCCGAGAAAGATGCATTCAGAAACTACACAGGTGACAACTGATTTGTCAGTGGAGCTTTAGAGGTAGGACTGTCCCTCCCTTCCTCTTTCCCATCCCTTTCATCTGAAATACAGTTTGTCTGCTTTAAAGTTTTTAAAGTTTGGATCAAGAATTATAACTGCTGTGACACTGTGGGAGTGATCAGCATAAGGAATTTTGAAAGGTCTATCAGCATCTTTAATTGCCTGACACTCTTAAAAGCCGGGCCATTGTTTAAGACAATGCCACTTGCTCCTTCTGGCATCCAAGTTTCTTTAAATATGGCCAGACCACCTTGGCACCTTGTGACAGAATATTGTAAGGAAAGACTGAAAAGTGTTTCACATAGTGTTTCATATGCTCTCTGGAACAAGCTAAAGAAATTCCTCACCAGACAACTGCAGTCTAATCAGCCCTTCAAACACTCAGTCTAAAAGAAAATCAACAAAATAAACTAGAGCAGGGGATACTAATCTCTTGGCCCAACTTTATCAACCCTCAGTTACTCAGGAGTTCTTAAAGGAAAGAAAGACAAAAAGAAATAGAGGAAGAAAGAAGTCTTTCCTCTTTACTTCTCAAGAAGACTGGAATGACCTAGAACTTTAAAGAAAGAAGGAAATGCAATTACCATTCCCTCTCCATCTCTACCTCTTACATATGCTGAAGAGGAAAGAAACCAAAACCCATACAGCTTGGAGGACTTTGGAGAGTACATTTTAACAACAGAAGCTTTGCATTACTGCTCCCTGAACAAAGACATCATCAGTTATTAAGAACCTCCTCTTTTTGCTCTACAAGACCTTTTCTTCTTTCGGGTTTTTCTCTCAAAACCCAGCTCCTGAAAGTCCTACACAACAGTACTCTCTCACCAACCAAGAACAGAACTTTGGAATCTGCCAGCTGATGTTATTGACAGTGAGCCTCCCAGCTGGTCTCAGTAAAGAATGAAAGAATGTGTGAAAACTACTTGCTTCAAGGCACAGGTGTAGGAGTTGCTTCGACTCCATCTCACATCATCAAATGCCAGTTGATGGCAGCTGGGTGTCCCAGAAGAATTGACTGGGAAAGACTGAGTCCTATTTCTAGTGGAGAGGACTCAAAACTCCAAGGCCATGTCAATGTATATGCCTTCAGACTGAGCTCAAGCTTGAAGGGGAATCTTGACATGTCTTTTTGTTCCCATACAAAAGTCTCTAAATTGCTTATTCCTGCAGTTCCTGTGGATGGGAGCTCTGGCTCTCATGTAGGGTTGAATGAGTATGCCAGGTCAGAGCTCTGACATTTTATATTGGGGTGTCTGGGTATAAAATGATATGTGCATTACTGAGTCTGGCTATTTTCTAATCAGGTTATCTTCAAGTCAATGTAATAGTACAAGCCAAGTGTATGTAAACCAACTACTTTTCCAATGATGTGGATAAGCTTAACTGAGAATAAGCTCTAGGATGTGGATGGAACCTTAGTGTGGTTGAGGAGCTTCAGAACTGAGTGGTATTGCCGTGTGTGTGAGTTTTACTGCCTAAAACTCAACCCACCACTCTTACACTGAGAAAAAACAGCAAAAGACTGACTCAATGCCCATACAGGTGACACCTTTGGAAAAGCAGAGGTTCTTACAGAGCTACTCACTGCAGATTTTCTCCATGTATCTTTTCTCCTTACAGGTAACTCTAGTGTCAGGTGACTGGGAGGTATTTTTACTGACAAAAACTTTGAAGGTAAACTACACATAACAGTATATATTTAAACGTGAAGATCACACAATACAGCTGTAGCTGAGCTCCAAACAGAAAAATAGATTTTTTTAAAAAGCAGTAATTCCTCACCACATCTCTATTCACATTCATGTTAGAATCAAGGCTGCTGTATTCATGCTGTCCTCTGTTGGAATCAGTACTTAAATAAAAACCCCTACAGGTGCTTTATGAGTACTTAGGCTTCATAGAGGAAAACCTGGTACTTTTTGAAAACTGTTCAGAATTTTGTTAGAATTCAGAACTCCTTACATGAAGGATCACAAGATCATTGTTAATACACCTCAATTTATTATTTTATAGAGAATCAATTTCAATTAAAATCCATTCAAATAGTGACTGGAAAAAATCTATAATATTGATCTTAAGGGGGAACCAGCATAGTTAAAATTATTAATCATACTTGAGCATGTCATAAAACAGTGGGCTAGTACCCGTGCTTTACGATCATGTCAAATAAAGAGTTTAAAAAACCCCCACCTTTTTCTTTGTAGAAGATGCCAGAGATCTGCATATTGCTTAGTAATAAAGAAACAGTTCATAACACTGCTGACTGCCTATGTATAACAAAGTAAATGAAGGTGCTCTATCATTTGAAGCATAACAGCCATTAAGAGTAAACTTTTATTTGAACAGAACTACATTCATTTTAAAAATTACATTACAGAAAGGCATTTAAAGACTGGGAATGAAAAAAGAGAAGCTCTTAAATAAAACGGGTTCTTTTTACACAACTTAGACCAGCAGCTTTCCATAGGCATAAAAGGGAAAGAGTTCTTTTCCCACCTCTCTTGAATCTTCCCAGTAATTATAAGTCTTTATTGCACAGGCCAGAAATGCTAGTAACAACAGGAAGAAAAATTATTTTGAACTATTTGGCAAGATTCACCTTCAGGGACTCAAAACAGCAAAACTTTATTTTATATTTTCAAACAGACTTTAATTGGCTTTCATGTTTGTTCAACGTGCCAAAGTGGTGCAACACAGAATGCATTCATACAGATGTCAGTAACACCAGTTTCATAAATTCAGAAAAATGGTGTTACCTAAACTCAGGTGAGTGAAGAGGGAAATTCATACAGCTTTCTGACCAACTTTTTTCAGCACAGGGGTTTACCTCTAAGCACAGAGAGTGGAAATTGAGGTCACCTAAGTATAGATGTCTACCGTGTAGCCACATACATCTGGCAGCCATCCTGAGCTTCTGTAGTCATCAATGGAGAGCAACAGGCACAATTCATCTGACATGTCTGAGGTGGGACTGGTGTGTCTGGAATACAGAGGATGTGTAGCTACTATTGCATGCGAACAATAGCAGGACTGCTTAGAGTATCTGTGGAAGGCAGAAGATACCCAACTGAAGGCGTGCCAACTCAGGCTCTGGTGTTTTCGGCACCACTAAGGCTGCCAGGGACAAAATTCTAGTTTGTTAAAAACATGTTGTGAACCACTTGTTTCATGACAGAGTGAGACATATACTCAATGGAGACTAAAAGAATTAGACAGGGAATGCTAATTGGGCTAATGCAGCACTTCTGGATCACAGAATCACAGAATATCAGGGGTTGGAAGGGACCTTGAAAGATCATCTAGTCCAATCCCCCTGTCGGAGCAGGAACACCTAGGTTAGATCACTCAGGAACGTGTCCAGGTGAGTTTTGAATGTCTCCAGAGAAGGAGCCTCCACAACCTCCCTGGGCAGCCCCTTCCAGTGTTCAGTCACTCTCACTGTGAAGAAATTTTTCCTCATATTTAACTGGAATCTCCTATGTTCCAGCTTGCACTCATTGCCCCTTGTCCTATCACTGGATGTTACTGAGAAGAGCCTGGCTCCATCCTCCTGACACTCACCCTTTACA